>LGRX02026341.1:0-28825 GCA_001247695.2 Cymbomonas tetramitiformis | reverse complement strand
CTTGAAAATATTCGACTCGAGGAGACGCCTTGAAAATTTCGAGTCGAGGCGAGGCTCTGGGAAAAAAATATCGAGGCGAAAAATATCGAGTCGAGAACGACACTGACCAAAGGAGTCGACGTGTGTCGGAAAGAGAAGTCGAAGAGAACCTGAAGACAGTTGAGAGCTAGTAAAGAACTCAAGCACCCAAAGAAAAAACGCAGAGATTTAAAGTCAAAAGAAACAAGCAAACATGCCTCCAAATAAAGGAAGCACGAAGAAGTCGGGAGATGCCAACACCGAAAGGTTGGTGTACGCTGACGTCATGGAACAACGCTTTGTTGAGCAGAAAGTGCTTAAGCTCGCCGACTGCTCATTCAGCGACAACCCAAGAGGCCACAACCACATCGGCCTCGACGTAGAGAAGTCGGTTGAAAAAAACGGCATCGACCTCTCCCAGACAATGATCTGGCGCCGTGCCAAAAAAGGAGATCCGAAGGCCAACGGGTAAGCTTCACTAAACCTTCTTCAAAAACTGCGCTGAAAAAACGTACAAAAGAGACAAGTTTAGAAAAGAGTTCATCGATGAACCCTTTCTAAAAAACGCTGCTAAAGCAACAAGTTTTTTGACCGGTTTAAAGAAAAGAGTTCATCGATGAACTCTTTTTTATTTTGTTGCTAAAACTTGAGTTTTCTTTTACTGTTTTTAAGAAAAGCGTTCATCGATGAGCGCTTTTCTTAGTTTTCCTTGTATTTTTCTTATAAGTTTGCGCTTTGGAGTTGCAAAAACGGCGTTATTTCTGTCTGATCCAGCTTTTTTGTCAGCGAAATATAAGGAAAAGTAAGGAAAGCGCTCATCGATGAACGCTTTTCTTAAAAACAGTCAAAAACACTCAAGTATTAGCAACAAAATAAAGCAAGAGTTCATCGATGAACTCTTTTCTTTAAACCGGTAAAAAAACTTGTTTCTTTAGCAGCGTTTTTTAGAAAGGGTTCATCGATGAACTCTTTTCTAAACTTCAGCCAAAAAGAGTTGCTGCTGGACCTCTTTCTTGGTTTTGATTGGTGAGCTTCTTGCTTTTTATTTGCTTCGCATGCTGCAGGTCTGCTGCCTCCCTGCGTGACTCGTGCTCGATGGAAGAACATGACATGTCAGAGCGAGTGTTGCTTTTGGATGAAGAAAGCTCAGAAGATGAGCTAGTAGTTTCCAGCAAGTTCCATGGCTAGTACAACGTTCCGGATGTAGCAGTAGCAAAGAGGCGATTGCAGAATTTAAAAAAAATGCTGAGCGTGATGCCAAAAGACGTAGGATGCAATGTCCTCTGTGGATGCTGGACAGTCGATAAAGCCTACTGAACACTGGGTGGGAAGGGTGTCATGACCAGGTCGTGGCATCGTGACCTGCAATCGCGACCTGACATCGTCAAGGCGTGACGCAAGCGTCGTCACCTTCGTTTCGCCGGCGATTTCTGGCGAAATCGCTTCCTCACGCCTCGTCAGTCGTCACGCGTTGTCGCTCGCGGGAAAACTGCTACCTCACGGAAATTAATACGTCGCTTTGTACAAAATCTGTCGTTTTCTACAGTTTTCCGATGTACTTAAATATGGAATTTACCACAGGTCCCATGCCATCTTCACTGAAAACGTGAAAAGTCCATTATATATTTTAAAGCATTCAATTATATTATTGTATTATTGTTTAAAGCATATAATCGTATAATCATATAATTATATAAAGAAATTACGGAATCTAATATATTTACTGTACGTCATAATATACACAAGTATTATATTTATATTTGTATTTATAACATACTGTCTGGTATGGAGACGAGGGCGATATGGTGGGGGGAAGGTGGGGAGGGGGGGGAGGTTGGATATGTCGATAGCCGCGCAGGGGGTGGGGGAGGAGCCGGACGGATCCATGGACATAAAAGTCGGGTATTGACGCCCGATATTGTTTTATCGATTAATCGCAGAAATCGTGCCTATCGATTTTATTCCGTTGCCGAAATAATAATAAAAACACCCTAAGACGGAGGCAGAGGTCACTGCAGTCTTCGGCACCCAGAGCATGCGGTCTGGGGGAGCTACGGTGGTGGCTCAGCGGGTGTCCTTTGCAGAGCTCATGCGGCACGGGCACTGGATGACGATAAAGCCTATCCAACACCAGGTGGGAAGGATGTCATAGCCTGATCGCGTCATGGTGACCTGAAATCGCGACCTGACCTCATCAAGGCGTGACACAAGCGTTGCCACGCTCGTGTCGCCGGCGATTCCTGGCGAAGTACAAACGACCGCTCCCTAGATTCGATGATGCCTCGACTTTTGTTGTTAAATCCCTGAAACTCGACTCTCTGCGCTACAGTTCGTACGATTGGGGCATGCCCCATGGTATCCCCCACTGCAAACGGCTTTAACAAATTTTAACCTTCGCAGCAGCGCCCGCCCTTTACCTTTACCTCTTACTTACTTCTTTCTCGCAAAAATGCCAGGCGCGTGCAATGACCCTGATGCTGCTTCGGAAAAATATATTCAGAAAGTCGAAAACCGCACGCGACGAGAAGAGCATGATGCTGACGGCTGCTGGTTGGTAGACCTGTGCGTCGACTGCAAGTTCGACATCCTCAAAAGTCGTAAAGAGATCGAACGCTGTCGCAGGCAACATGATGGACCGAACTGGTACACCGTCGTATTCCCAGCATGCGGCGACTGCTTGGTGGAGTACACCACCGTGGCCAAACGTGGTGATCAAACCACGACGCATGTTGTATGGTACGCATGCTAACCTGCCTGCCCTACTTTTCGTCGGCTTCTTGCTTCAACCTCATCGTGCGTTTCTTTTCTTCCAGGATCAAGTCGCGGCACCAGGATACCGGCCTGTACACCATTCAAGACGCCGACCCCCCCCACGCGATCCATGAGCGCGTGGCCTTGGAGTACCATTTCGCCAGGAGTAACTTCAAGGTCCACCGCGGCAGCAGATTGGACCAGGAGGGTTTTAGCCGCGTCGAACGGTTTACTGGGCACTCCCTGCTTCCCACATCCGGGTTTTTTTGCCCTGCATAACTTACGTAGAGATTCGGCTTTGAGATGGGTTCCGCATATATGCGCATTATGCTTGCAACACCCGCATAATTACGGGTGTATACACCTTGTGTAAAACTCCTGCATAAAAGGTACATACAGCAAATCTCCGGAATTTATGCACCCCCCGTATTTATGCGCATTATGGTTGCGACACCCGTAAGTATGCGGTATACTGCATATCTCGTAAGTATGCTGCATATTTGTGGATCCATAAGTATGCAGCATACTACATATCGTGTAAGTATGCTGTATATTTGTGGATCCGGAATAGTTGCAGGTAGTATGCATCGCGCATATATATGTAATATATTTGCATTATATATGTATCACATGACGCGCTGCTGTGTGCTTTCGATATGCGAACGTAAGTACAGTACCACTCAGCAGTAGATGTATTTCACGGCTGAGTGTAGCTGCCTCGATGTGCTAGTCCACAGCAAGCGTGCATGCGCTACTTCGCAGCACTCCGAGTTATGAACGAGATACGCTGCGTGCGTGGCCCTAAACTTAACGAATGCGCGTGTACAAGCATCGGACTCTACAGCAAGACAAACGAAGTGCGCCGATAAGATACTGAAAGCATTGCGCAAACAGAATTAAAAGTTTACAAAAATACTAGTTTACGCCTGCATCTATCAACTGTAGCAGAGGTCAACGTTTTTCAAAGCAGGGTCTAGGCTAATTCATCTAATGAAACAAACATGGCATTTCGCGTCCCACTCCTTTCCACATTGATATGATAACAGCCATACCTGAAACACACACAAGCAAACGTTCGGTCAGTGAAAGACTTTCCAACCAGAGAAATATGACAGTCTGTGCAGTGGGAATATTTCCCCCTCACCACAGATCCGTGAAGCATTTCTCAACCCAAAATAAGTTCCCAAAAATCACGTTACGTGATTTCGCACAGGGACGTTCGTTGTTTCAACCAATGGTCACATACAGAGTGGGGGCCACAATATATTTTGTCTCAATCACACTTGCGAAGACAAGTTTTAGCAACCGCTCCCACTGCTGTGATGGTTTGTAGTGGATTTTGGAAATCGCCAGGAGGCAAAAGGGGGTGCCTAAATTGTAAAAAATACCTTGCGAGGTTTGGACCGTTCGCCGTTAGCAGACTCCAGCGAACCCAACCTGTGAATACACGGCGTGTGTGATCAGTAGTTAAAACGAACGTTTGAAATAACAGCACGGAAACAAAAAGAAGACTGACGGGTGAGAAGACCCGCTGCTGTGCATGCAAGTGGTTCAGCCGCCAGTCTTCTTTAATGCATACCACGGAGTTCGTGAAATTTAATAGTTCCTACTGCTTGGTTCTCGAATTCGGGTGCGCGAGTCAACTCACGTCATCATCGGTCCCGAAAGAATGTCCGTGTCCCGTCACATGGGCATCGCATCGCTCGAGGCGTCGATCGTCACGTCGCGTCGTGCTCGCGATGTGTTCAGTATCGAGTACAGTATGGAGTATGATACTCATACTGATACTAAGTAAGTCCGTATCAATATCGAATATGAGTACTGCAGTATCTTGTATCTGTAAATATGGGTGTAAATGGGGGTGGGGGGGGAGTTAAGTATGAAAATGTTCGGGAAGGGCGGGGGGGGGGAGGGGTTACCCCCCTTGATTTCACCGTGTTATTAAGGAAATTATGTGCTAGTTGGGGGGGTCTATCGCGGTACCGTCATGGGCCCTCCATTAGTATCGCGCCCCCCATAATCTTATTAGGAGGTCTCGAGAAGAAAATAATTTTCAGTTTCGCGGATGAAACGTGACCGGATTCATGTGTTCGATATGCCAATATGTTCGCATGGATAAGCTTGTGTGTTGGGTGCAATTTCACCCCCAAAGGCTGAGTACATCAAAAGTTAGTCCCATAACAATAACCCTATCGGTATGGCGGGCGGGCGCCGCTAGAAAATAATTTTCAATTTCGGATGAAACGTGACCGGATTCATGTGTTCGATATGCCAATATGTTCGTATGGATAAGCTTGTGTGTTGGGTGCAATTTCATGATCGGGATGCTGCGTTCGATATGTCAAAATATTCCCATGTATCATCGCGCTCATATAGTCGTGCGCGCATTTGTAGCCCCATCGACTGAGCATGTCGACTTTTACGAACAAATTAATAACCCGCTATGATGAAATTAATTTCAGTTTCAAGTCCAAAATGATCGGGATGTTGCGTTCGATATGTCAAAATGTTCTTATATATCACCTCATATAGTGCGCGCATTTGCAGCCCCATCGATAGAGCATGTCGACTCGTTACGAACAAATAAATAACCCTATGCGGCTTTGGCGACAAGTGAAAAATTAATTTCAGTTTCAAGTCCAAAATGATCGGAATGCCGCGTTCGATATGTCAAGATGTTCTAATATGTCACTTCATATAGTGCGCGCATTTACAGCCCCATCGACTGAACATGTCGATTTTTACGAACAAACTAATAACCCTATGATTTGGCGACAAGTGAGAAATTAATTTCAATATTGATATATATATAACATACAACTATGATATATATATGTGCCTAAACACAATTCGATGTCGAGGAAAACGATAGTCCGATCCATTTTCCATGATTCGCACGCGTTCGGATGCTATTTCGGCAGAAATCCTATGGGGTGTCGCCGCGAGAAGTGCATGACCCATCTATACATTACTTCCACTATGCCCATTGGTATCTTCCCTAGCGGGGTATGAGTCCGCTTGTGTTCCTAACCATTATTTATGCACGTGTTTTCTTTTCACAACGCGGGCTTTGATTCCGCTTCTTTGTATTATCTAAGTAGCACAGATATTGCTCAGGATGGCATATGCACACAAGGGTTTGGCGCGAACAAGCATAACTGAAAAACTTTGCACCCTCTGCCTGGTGCGTGGCTGAAAGGGCCCTCCATATGCTCTGCACTAGGGTCATGGGGGTTTATGCGAATATGCTATGCACTTTTCTTCCGAGGGGCTTCAAACTTAAGCTCAACTGGAATTTTAACTTATGCTCGATTAGAAACTTATGCGTGGTCATGCAAGCCATATGTGCTTATTAGAAACTTAAATGCCGGCGGACACTTACCTTCCACTTCATGTCCTTCGCTGCAAGCTCATCTTTACCTCGACACCTTACACAGGAAGCACACATACATTCCCTTAGACCCTTCTAGGATAAATTGCAAGCATTACTACCTTAAGAAATACAATCTAGTCGTCATGCTTAGATAGAAAAAATAGAGTCCTATGCGCTGGGCGCTCCTTCTAGTTCCTCGAGAGAGCTCCACCCTTAATCTTCAAGGGGGCGCTCGATCTGCAGGCTAAAAGTGCTCCTTAAAGGCTACCCAAAAAGAAACGAAAACTGCTAGGCGCGCCTTCTAATTCCTCGAGAGAGCTCCACACTTTTGCAAGTGGGCGCGTCGATCTGCAGGAACGAAGTGCTCCTTGAAAGCAGCACCCTAACAAATGGTGAAAACTTCGATCTGCACGCTTTGCAGGGCTCCAAGGCAAAAGGCTACCCAAAAAGAAACGAAAACTGCTGGGCGCGCCACCTCATTCCTCGAGAGAGCTCCACTCTTTTGCAAGAGGGCGCGTCGATCTGCAGGAATGAGAGTGCTCCTTGAAAGCAGCACCCTAACACCTGATGAAAATATGGCTAATATGGAAAATATGGCTATGCTAGTCTTGCACGATGCACATAAAGGGTGGAGAAAACGCACCTTGAGCGTGTGGCATCTCAGATTCGAACTGAGATCTCCAGACCTTTAGGTCTGGCGCTCTGTGAGCTGTGAGCTCTTGAGCTAATGCCACTCGTCACATATTCGGTTGGGGGCGTAACCCGATAGAGTTTACGCTTAAATTGAACCAAGGGGGAACAATTTTATTGGCGTGTGCGTATGCCTTGCTACCTTTTACAGGATTTTCAAAATCGGGCGCTTTTAGGCCCTAAAAGCGCCCAGGGGCAGTGCTTGGACAAAATTGAAAGTCCTACCATCTCTTGCCCCGCAACCTTAAATTTTCTTGACCTCGCAATATCAATCGTAATTTTCTCTTACTTTGGGCGCAAAAAGACATCGAAGCTTACCGTTGGGCGAATTGAAAACGCTATTTCACTCTAGAGTTCACTCGTCGCGCACACTCTCCAAACCTAGAAATTTACTTCATTTGTTTTCCAAGCGACTAAATTCATTTGTTTTCCAAGCAACCCCTAAACGCAACGGACGTAATTCTGAATATGCTGGGTACGTAACTCTGCAGTAGACGGAGAGTTTGACTGTGGGCAAACGTGCGGTATCGGGTATGTTCAAAACACAAAAGTGTCACTGCATGGGATTTTAAATGTTTCTGGATGTAATAAGTGCATAACCCCTCTCTCGTAAAAATGCCGCATGAAACCTCCACGCGTCCAACTTTCATCGGTTTCATCTTCCATCGAATTCTGGCATCGAGGATGACTTGTGTTTGTCTCTCGTCAGTGTCATGTCACATCATTCTCCGATGGAATACGGCTCCGTGTCGCGACCCCGCATCATGTGACACCTGTATTCATCGTGACTAGCATACGCTTGCAAGAGTTCGTCCGCGGAGTCCAAATCCCATCAAGTCTTCATGCTTTGTATGATACGAGTATAAATTCCTCAGATTTCATGTTTGGTAGATTTCCCAGCGTGTCATGCATGTGCCGTATGTTGATATCGAAATCCATAACCTGCGAGTATTCAGTACGACGTCGTGAACAGTGAATATGTGACGTCCAACGTGCAGCACCATTTTCCGAATTATACACGATGTCCGCCGATTGGAAATCACTCCCGTTTTTAATAATTCTACCGTAAATGTGACACCTCCTGCCGGTCCGCGTATCCATGCGTCTTCCGTCATCCGTTTGGATATATCACGGATAACGTTAACGTGGTGCATGACACGGTCGCTGTATTGTGGTTCAAAAAAGACGGCCTGCATTAATTATACGACTGATGGCGAATCTTGTCATCTGATTCAGAAAATACGCGCTGTACCATTTATATTCTATTTACACGCCCTTTTGGTCTGCGTCCAATATGCTGCAGTGGACCGACTTATGTAATTATATGGAATTTATTCGCATCAAAAAAACCCGGATGCAAGTTGGTGGTGTCTCGGCCGAGACCGTTGGTTCTGGAATTTCGAACGGAAAGTTTTGCGAAGTAGGAGTGGGCGATGCGCCGGCGATTTTGGCGCTACAATCAGTTTCAACTCAGATTTCCACCACTAGACCCTTGCCTAGTGCCACTAGGGCAAGCGAGATGGTGCCACAGGCCCCTCCTGTGGTAACCGAAGTGCATTACGTTCATGCGCCTCCAGTTTTGCCTGCCTATATGGGCTCTGGGCCGGATCGCAGTTATGAGGAGTATTTACTTAGTGAAGAAGAGGATGAATCGGAGTACCCACTTGGGTATTTCGACGATTCCGATGGCAGTTGTGAGGAAGAGGAGGAGCACAATGGCCACTTGGCCGCTCCGCATTTTTCGACCGAACGATTGGAACAGGAACTCGAGCTGGACACAGGTTTTCAGGAGAATTCTTATGGCGGAAGTTTCGAGGCCCCACTTGGGGAAGAGTTTTTACCGCACAACGAGTTTAATGTTGGCGCAGTTTCTTTTGAGAATGAGTCTACTATGAACGACGAGAGTGAGTACACCGCAGAAGAATGGGCTGCCTGCGAGGCAGGAGCCCACGATTCCGATGGAACTGGTGGTGCAGAATTTTATGATGAAGATTCTTATTATGAGGAAGATGCTGGTTACGATTCTGGTGGTGCTTACTATTAATTTTCTCTTAACAGACAGGCGGTGTTCCCTGTTGCATTTCTCCACCACTTGCTGTAGTTTTGGGCTGAGAATGTTGCAATATTTCTCACCACTAGCGGGCAGCTTTACAAGCTAAGACGAACGTTTTATGGCAGCAGACCTATTCAGTTCGCAGGAATCATGCTAAACCGACAGGCAGACTTATTTTTTTACATTCTCCATCACAAGCAGACAGGCGAGATCTGTGGGTTCACCCACCAGTAGCTGGCAGAGCATTAATCTTAGCAGACCAAATGGTCCTAGCAATTTCTTAGGCATAGCAAGTATTTATTGTGCTAGCCTGACTTTCATCATGCCACCTGTGACTTTGACTAGCTTCCTAGAGTTAACATTCCTGACATTTACCTGTAAACTCTAGTAGCTAGGGTGGTGAGTGTCTCTACAGTCTTTTACACCATGGTTGCGACTAGATTGACATCGAGTATGGCGTCTCGCCGCCGCTCCCTAGCTACTATTTTCGACTCCGCTGCTGCCCGTAATTCCGTCACGCCGGCTACGCCGGCACCTGCTGGTGTTCCGGCTGCGAACTCCGCCCATGCAGTCTTCTTGGCGGGTGTTCGCTCACTGACCCGTGAGCGCTTCGACGAGAGCGTAGCGAAGCACGTGATCCTGAAGTGTTTCCGTGAGAAACATGACCGTTTCACAGGCACGGAATCCAACGCGCAGGTGCTTCTCTCCAAGTTGGTGCCTGCTCTCCAGGAGGCATTCGAGGCGCAGGATGCTTCGTTTGCGCCGATATTCGACTTGGAGGACTCCACGTTGGCCGTCCGTCCCGAGGCCAACAAACTTCTTTTTTCAACGCTCGAGCTCATCGTATGTCCCGCCTCTCCAGCGGGTGACTGGCTCGAGGCCTCTGCGACATTGCACCCGCTGGACGGCAAGCGAGCCCTTCTGGAGCTCGCACGGCGACTGTTGGACTCCGGTGCGCCCTTTCAGGGGACGTCGGACCTCCTTGGCGTCCGCTTTAAGGCCCAAACCGACCCGTCCGAGTCCATCACGGATTTCAACGCGGCCTTACGGTCCGCCAAGAGGCGCAACACTCTCGACGATGACGAGCAAGGAAGATATCTTACACCGATTGGCCGGCCCCGGGCCGAACTGAGTCGCCAAAATGAGGCCCGGGCCGAAGAGGGACCGAAAGAGAAATTGCTTTGGGGCCGAACCAATTTGGCGCAAATTTCTAAAAATTTGATGAAAATTTTGCGATTTTTGCATTTTCCCATACTTAAGATTAAAATCTTCGCGCCTGCGGCGGGCATTTTGTAGTTCGGACCGGGCGGGCCGAAGACGGGCCGAAAGAAATTTTGATTTGGGGCCGTACCAGCTCAACGGAAGATATCTTCCCTGATGACGAGGTGAAGGAGCTGTTCCTCGCGGCGCTGGACCCTGGATTCTACGCGCCGGTGGTGTCGCGACTCTTCACGCACCAGCAGCGGGTGGCCGTGGATCTCCTCACCATTCAGCAGTGGGTCCTCGAGTGCTATGCCCGGCACGTCGCAGCCGGTACGCACACTGCCTCGTTCACCCTGTCCGCAGCGGTTGTGGCCACTGACGGCGACACCTCGCAGCTGTCCGACCTCACGGCCATTATCCTCGACGTGAAGCGGCAGCTGAAGGTCCTCACGGACAAGGTCAACGGGCGGGGTTTTACCCCACGAGCGGACAAGAACAAAATCGGTAACGGGGGAGGCGGCTCCGGTGTTCGTTTTGCAGCAGGTGACCTCCCGACGGGGGGAACGAAACTGGCCGCAGTCGCAAGTGAGGAAGCGCGTTGCTTTTCACAAGGGCAGCGGTGACTTCGTCCCGTTCTGCCAGAATTCGACGTGCAAGAGGGACGAGATGCGTCACTGGCACCGCGACTGCCCGAACGGCGGCAAGCACGGCGCTGGGGGAAGCTTCCACAGCTTCTCCTTCGGTGACATCGAGAACGACTTACTGGCGGAGCAGTTTCAGGCGGCCATGGACGAGCACGACGGCGAGCGGTTCGATGCGCTCTGCCTTCTAGCGGGAGGTAAGCCGGAGATGCTCGACGGCGTTTCGGCGTGTGCCTTCGGGCTCGAGCCGGAGCGGGGGGGCGGTGCGTTGCAGGACTTCCTACCCTACTGCCAGCCTGCCACCCACATGGGGGGGCTTCACAGTGGGTGGTGTGGCAGGAGGCATCTCGGCTGCCGCTTGCACGCATGTCCGCGAGGACGCACCGCCCGGGCGCCACCGCCGGCGGCAATCGAGCATGTTTACCTGGACGAGTCGGAGGCGTCCGACGCCGGCGACATGATGCCGGTGGACCCCATGCACGCGCACGAGCCGGACCTCTGCTTTGCGGACCGGATCGCGAAGATGGGGGGACTCTCGATCACGGCTGAGGGCAAGGACTTGGCGATGCGGTACATGCACGCCGAGTCGGAGACCGACTCTCGCGACGGCGACGTGGACGGCTCTGCGGCTGGGTGTGACCCTATTGACGGTGAGGATGCGGTCCCGCGCCCTCCATCGTCTCGTCAGGGATGCGGTGCACCGCCTTGGGGGTTTGCCCGCTCTTCGGCAATTACGGTAATGCTTTGTGCAATCTTCTGTGTGTGCGCCACCGCGACGCCACTCACAACTGCCGCTCCTGGCGGGGCGTGTGCACCGGACCACACCGGCCTGCAGGTCGGTGGTGCTGCTGAGGCATCCACCAGCGAGCCTGCGTTAGCTTCTGCGACACCGGCTGCTCGGTTCCGCCGCGCCGGCACGGCCGGCACCGTGCTCGACAAGGCCTACTCAATTCAGCGATCGGGCCTTACATCCCGGTATACCCGCCCCCTCCACCGCTGTATTGGGGTGCCCCACCGTCGCCGAACTATTCACCGGGCCCGACTACAGACGAGGAGGAGGGGGAGAATCCCTCGCACGACGATCGAGACTTTTCGGATTTCTTCTGGAGCTCTGCGAATGATTCAAACACGGCATCGACAACTTCAATTCAAGGCACCGTGATTGTACTGCGGGCTGGCACAGCAGTGCCACCGCCAACTAGTGGCTAGCAAGTTCATCATGCCGCTCCTGCACAGTGTAATTGTCACTTTGACAGTAGCTGTATGTGCAGAGGGGTCCGATCACGGGCCGGATTTCAGATTTGCAACTCTTGACTGGGAACAACCCTGCCAGAAAGGACAGGCCTTCCCTTAGAACTCAATTTCCACCGCTCTAGATGGTGTTTGTTCGCAGGTTTCACCTTCGGCTAGTCAGTCACCACACTAGCTGGTGTGCTGGAACAGTCACACCGCTTGCTTTGTGACTCTTCCTATAGTAGTGTGTATGACTGTCACCCGAACCCGAACCCTAACTGTTTATGCCCGTTATATCGGGTTAACTTATCAACTTTATTACATTCTGAGAAAACCTACCACTGAGTGAATATATCCCGAGTCCTAGGGGTATATCCAACAGTAGCGCCTGAGAGGCGCGGGGGCATTGGCGTATATATGAGAGAGCGTTGAGCTCTAGCAGCACTTCTGTAGAAGAGTCTGCACTCATACCCACATATACTCTGCGCGTGCTGTTAACGTTCAATAATAGCCGTGCCATATATCATATATCATATCGCTTGCATAGCGAGCCTTAAGACGTATCCAAGATAAAGCGGTAGCAAATAAGAAGTATTCAATCGCTATCGCCATCACAACCATGCACATCCACTACTTCAAGAATGTAGGCATCATCAACTTCATCATCCGAGCTCGTGCGGATCTCATCCGGTCGGGATCTATGGTTCGCCGTAGGAAGCCAACTAGGTTGTGGTATACGTAATACGCGTATAATCTCGGACCCCTGAAACACGTATAATACGCGTATAATACGCGACGTGTGCTTTCAGCGTTGTTTTACGTGTCAACACGTAAAATGGCCATTTTACGTGAAATCCGTGAATCCGACGATCGGCGGATGGCGTCAGACGAATCGCGGACTCACGGCCTGGAATTGAGGTATGACATTTTTTGTGCTCAACAACTTTAGTATTGTGGATTGGCTTATTTGCTTAGTGTTCGTGAAAACAAGATTTGTGATAAGCATCACGTCCCAATTGCCTTGCGTCCCCTTGCCCTTGCTGGCAACGACATGCAAGGTAAAACAAACCTCAATTGTGATGCCTAAGCAAAACCTGTTGCGTGTTGCAGTCTGAAAACCGGTTTAATTGTCTTGAAACCTGTTATCATATAGGATTTACAGCTCTGAAATTACTTACACATTAGGTTGCATAAGCTGAAAATCGACTTACGAATAAGCTGAAAATCTGCTTATGCATAAGCTGAAAATTAGCCTACGAATAAGCTGAAAATCTGCTTCTGCATAAGCTGAAAATCAAACTATGAATAAGCTGAAAATCAGCTTATGCATAAGCTGAAAATTAGCCTACGAATAAGCTGAAAATCAAACTATGAATAAGCTGAAAATCAGCTTATGCATAAGCTGAAAATTAACCTACGAATAAGCTGAAAATCACTCCATTGAGCACACGATTTTCCCTATGAGTCTATACGTAATACGCGTATAATCTCGGACCCCTGAAACACGTATAATACGCGTATAATACGCTTGGGGGGGTAGCGTATACCACAACATAGGAAGCCAAGCGGGAACGAAAAACGCTTCTTCGACGACCTGCGTGAAAACGCTGAGTATTATGTTCTCTCTCGTGGGTTTCGGTGCTTAAAAACACAGTGAGTGAAACAAACACAGCTACACAGGTACCAGGAACATGTGCGCAGCATATGCTCAAGCAAGCACGTGCAGTGCAACAGTATGCTGGAGTTGCCATTCAGTCCGAGCTCAGTCATCAGAGTTGTCATCACCGACCCGTCGTGACCGCAGTCATCACCGACGCGACCTGACCGCTGTCATCACCGATACGGCTCGACACCTCTGACTACTTCACTGACCCGATTGTCATCTCCTCTGATCGAGTTCGGTTGTCACATGAGACAGAGCACACTAGCTCATTTCGCATCACACTCAGCATACTAGAACTATATATATTATATCTTCTGTATGTTGAGAGAGATTCTGAGTGCGAAACCCTGAGCGTTGCAGTGCTTCCTGTTTGACCTGTCTGTTTACTGACTGGGTCTTCTCGCAGGTTTGGCCCCACCACCGGCCTAAGGCTAGGAGCCGATTATGGTCGGCTAAACGCTTAGGGAAGCGCCAAGGGGGCGCGCCATCTAGGGATCATGGAAGTAAAGTAGGCAAGTAGTGGTGAGTGAGAGGAATCGTAAGTTCCGTTTCAGCGTTTAAATTAGTTAGGAAAATCCTGGGACGGCCTGATCAACCGTAGGGACCCTGACAATCTCGCGCGAGTACCCTTAAAAATCGCGGGACTGAACGACGAGCTCCTCCACGCCATCGCCACTGACTGCTAACTGTGTTGTTTTTGCATCACAGGCTTTCTTCCCCTTCCCTTTTTGGCACCCTCTTGGTGCTCCTGTTGTGAAATTTGATTGCTTGCTTGCTTATTATCCTGTTAGGGATTGCTAGTGTTGCCTTGCTTGTAGTTCTTTCTTTTTGATTATCTAGATGTCATCTACTCCGTACGCCACACCGCCGGTTCGCTGCCGAGACGCTTGCTGACGCACCCCCCGGGGGCGAGAAAACGTCAACTTAAATTCGGTGCTTTGAATGGCACACCGACGCCAGCGAATGCTTCGGACACGTCAGAATTGTCAGTTTGCAACAACCTAGCATGGGAATTGTTGCGCAAGCCCGCGGAGTTCGATGCATTACTCAGCGTCATCAAAGGGAAATGCGTCGAGCCTGGAGAGTCTGCAAAGACCTGGAAATTCACTAGCAACGAGAAGAATGCTCGTTTGCTTTTGGACATCCTGGTTGAGCAACTCGATTCCAGGCTCAGACTCGTTCACCCTAAGATGGCGTTGATGTTCGACTTGCAAAACCACGGTTTGGAGGTTCCGCAGAAGGCGAATCTCCTGCTGTTGGAATTGCTCCAGTCGCTTTGCGCAGGAGACGCCTTGCGTATCCTGCGCAAGGCTGACAGACTCTTCCCAGGGGATGGGAAGATCGCGCTTGTTCATCTCGTGAGGCACGTTGTGCCCGATCACGAGGAGTTCAGCGCTGCGGACTTCCTATCCGCTGGTGACAGAGTTGACCTGAGGGCTGGCCAGGACCCAGCGGACTACATTGACGTGTTCCAGACTTCTCTGGACACCGTTGAGTCTGACTTGGGTCCTGGGTGCACCGTGACCATCTCCGAGAAGGCACGGATTGCATTGTTTCTCCGTAGGATCTGTCCCGTCTTTTATAAGGCGGTGCATGATGTCTATTGGGCGCACCTTACGGTGGGTTAACCCACCGTAAGAGGTTTTCGGAAACCGCATGCTGGTGCTAGCATATTGTGACAATTTGGCAAACCCATGCTTTTTTACACACCTTAGGGGTTATATTAATGCATAGACTTGCAAAAAATACGAGACATATCGTATAGGTGTGTCTTATATACGCCCTAGTACCAAGGGGTCAAGCAGAAAAATGCCCCAAATCCTTACGGTGGGTTAACCCATTTTTTCATCTATGGGTAGATTTTAAGAACGCAGATCGCATCTGGAACATGCATATTAGAATTTTTCTATCATCTATGACACCTAGGGAACCTCTCCCTACAAAATAAGGATTATTCCAAGGGCTTGGACCGTCGGCTTGGAACCCCATAGGACCCGGTAGGACAGGTATGTGTTTGAGAGGCGTTGGCGTTAACACTGGGAATTCCAAGGGCTTGGACAGCAAATGTCCAGGTCCAAGCCCCGTCCAAGCCGCGGTCCAAGGGCTTGGACCTGGACATTTGCTATCCAAGCCCTTGGAACCCCCTTGGAATTTACATAAAATTCCAATCGGTTTCCAAGCCGTTGGACCGTCGGTTTGGAATACCGTAGGACCCATTTGGACCGTCGGCTTGGAACCCCGTTGGACCCGCTTGGACCATCGGCTTGGATTCCCATAGGATTGTTTTAGATTGGCGATTCCAAGGGGGTTCCAAATGCTTGGACGGGGCTCGGACCTTGTTAAACGGGCATTCCAATGGGGTTCCAAAGGCTTGGACGGGGCTTAGACTCTGCCAAACGGTGATTCCGAGGAGGGTCCAAGGGCTTGGACGCTGCAAAAAAACAGGTTCCAAAGGGGTTCCAAAGACTTGGACGGGTCTTGGACTCCGTCAAAAGAAGTTTCCGAGGGGGTTCCAAGGGCTTGGATAGGGCTTGGACTCAGTTAAACAGAGATTCCAACGTGATTCCAAGGGCTTGGAAGCTGTTAAATTAAGGTTCCAAGCGAGTTCCGAGGGCTTGGACGGGGCTTAGAATCTGTTAAACGAGAATTGCATGGCCAGGTTCCATTGTTCCAAAGCTTTGGAACAATGTTTCCAAAAGCTTGGACGGACATGTTCCAAAGGCTTGGAACCATGGTTCCAAATACATTTATTTTGCTTCATACATTTCATTAATTTCAAACGCTTGGAACCGCATTTCCAACGATTTGGAACAACGTTTCCAAAAGGCTTAAACATATATGGCTCCAAAGGCTTAAACGGACATGGTTCCAAAGACTTGGAACCATGGCTCCAAATAAATTTACAGTGAGAATATGCAGGTATGCAGGGTTAAGGGGTACTGCGCAGTTCCAAAATACACTTGCAATTGTTGCTACATTGTTTTCATGTTTCTTTGCACACATACATTATGATGTCGTGTGCATGCTGTACACAGAAAGTTTAAAGGTTGCGATGCTAAGTTACAAATACGTCATCATCATTGGATAAATAACATTACTTGACAGAATTACAAGTGCGTGGGATCTAGGTTCAGGCTAATAATGCTATCACAAGTCAGGGATTCTACCGAAAGCTGCAAGCTTTCGAAACTACTCTTAAAACTACTCTAATTAGTTTGAAACTTTTAAATTGAAATCTGTTCCGCTAATTGCAAGCACTGACGCACTTGAAACACGACCTGCGAACATGCCGTAAAACAGAACAAAATCAGCGTTCATCAGACGCCGAACCGCAAGTAAAATAATAAACTTCAGTCAACGAAACGCAAATCAGATCCAACGTTTAAACAGTCTTACCTGCGATAGAGCAATTCTCGACCCGGGCGGTACCAATCCCTGAAAAAGTAAAACACAAAGCTCAGTTCTACACGCACATGTGGAAAACATACCGGCGTGTTATGGCCGATTCTCGAGCATCGGTACTATTTTGGGCTGACGCTATTTTTAAAAGTGCAGGTTTGTGGGATTAATGATACGGTGTTGCTACTACGATGATGCTGAACTGTTTTCAAACAAAATGCTGAAAACAACTCTGCGCGCGCAACATGCAAGGCTGCTAGATAACGGCAGGTACGTTCAAGAACTGTCGTTGCGGCATTCTCAGTGTCACAGCGAATTGAGCCCGTACCGTTTGAATAACTCCGCCGCAGAGATCTTTCAGACTTCCTGGAATCGCGTTTACGTCCCGGACCCGAGCGTCACCGGAGAATTTCCTGCAGATCTCCACAAAGTAATCTTGCGAAAAATGAGAAGAAAGAAGACACGGCTAAGCTCATATAGATAATTACAGTACAAACCTGGACATACAATACTGCAAGTCTTCGACGGCGTTGAGGTGAAATATGAAGTTCCGTATTGTAAAGTGTCGGGTCTTCACTGTGTCCACAGTCCACAGTCACAGAGTACCGTTCGTCTAGCCATTTGAAAATCCATCGTCTTCAAAGGTCGCGATACTCGCGATTACTCGCGATTACTCGCGATTACTAACGATTACTCGCGATTACTCGCGATTACTCGCGATTACTCGCGATTACTCGCGATTACTCGCGATTCTACTACGTACGGCGAAAGACTGAGCAGTCGATCCAACCATTCGTGCACGACGAATCCAATTTAATCTTCGATCTGAGCAGTCCATCGCTATACTGTATATTTCTGTTTTCTGGACTGTTGCTTTTTATTTTTGGAGCAAGTCCTTCTACAGAATTCGTCGCAGCTCTATTTTTAGAAATTTCCCGTAAGATGTGCATAATTGACGGTAGAAAACAATTTTTCTGCATTTTTCACGTCGCTGCATATCAAAAACATCGGGGCCAAACATATGTCCACTTTTCAAAAAAACAGAAAATTTTCCGAAATTTTGTTTTTTGGGCTTTTTACACAAAAAACAGCCAAGTATTAAGCTTTGAAATAAGAGGCTTCACTTTGGAATTCCAGGGGCATGGAATTTCTCAAGTGGGAGCAAATGTCCAGTTCCAATGGACTTCCAAGCCCTTGGATAAACCCCCAGAAGTGGACCTAGTCGATTTTTACCAAAAAAGTTCCATGCCATTGGTTTGAGTGGGCCAACCCGTTGGAATATTGGTCCTTAGGTGATTTTTGCAATCCTCAAAACGTTCTAAAAAACTTTGTGCGATTCCAATGCTTCACTTTGGAATTCCAGAGGCATGGAATTTTTCAAGTGGGAGCAAATGTCCAGTTCCAATGGACTTCCAAGCCTCTGGATTAATCCCCAGAAGTGGACCTAGTCGATTTTTAAGATGGCTTTTCCAAACCGATGGACACCGTAATCCCTGGCCTGTCCGGGCGCCCGGATTGTGCCTAAAAACGTAGAAACCCTGATGTAAAGGTGACAAACCGGACTTTTGCCGAATGTTGAAGGTATTTAATTCCGACCGCCCGGAACTACGTTCCCACGCGCCGGACCATGGGTCCGGGCGCCCGGAATGCATCTGAAAACCTTACAAGTCCGGTCAGACAACTCACACTTCTTACATGGATTCGCAGGAATAATGGCTAGGCAAAGGCGTGGACTAGCTCGAAACGAGAACGCGGAAGGCACTCCATGCCCATGCGATCAATGCAGACTCCGATTTTGCTACTCCAAAAAACAGATTAAGCGGCATTTGATCCTACATCCGCCCGTCGCACGCCTCTCCAATGACCGAGATCATGAAGAAAACGACTCTCTTGACGGTGCCGAAAGTGTGAATGATGACGGTGAGACGGATCCACCATCAGAGACGGACGAAGAGGAAGAACACGAGGATGACACATATCTTCATGACCATGCCGAACGGATGCTCCGGAAGATCCGTGAAAACTTCTTCAGCCCGATTGAGTATGCATCGTCCGACTCGGTGAGTTCTAAATCCCGTCCAAGCCGTTGGAACCATTGCGTTTAACAATATCCAAGCCCCGTCCAAGCCTTTGGAACAACCTTGGATTCCCCCACGAAGAAGAGTCCAAGCATCGTCCAAGCCTTTGGAACACCTTTAGAGCCATCACTTAATGTATCGGTCACGTTAAATTGACCTGGAAAGTGATTTTCGAATTTTGGATTTGGTTTTTTTGCTCTACGTTAGATTTCGAAATTTCGATTTGGCTGATTTTGCTCTACGTTAGATTTTCAGATTTCAGTCTTCGGGATGCTGGATTTTCGAATTTTGGATTTGTTTTTTGCTCTACGTTAGATTTTCGAAATTTCGATTTGGCTGATTTTGCTCTACGTTAGATTTCAGATTTCAGTCTTCGGGATCCTGGATTTCGAATTTGGATTTGTTTTTTTGCTCTACGTTAGATTTCGTGGGTCAGCTTCGGAACACTGGGTTTCGGACTTTGGATGCATATCTTAAATTGGAGTGCTTCGCAAATACAGGCAATTAATGCCAATTATCTTGCCTGCACGGACCACCTGGTGCCCGTCCGTCATAGAAGCCTCCCTTTAACATGGGGATGTTGGACGGTTAGAGTACTGACCACGACGGGTGGGTTACTCTACACGAGTAGCACACCGGAAGTGGCCAGGCTCGAAAATCGTCCATCCCTTTCCACAAGATTGGGGCCCGGTAGAGACCGGGGTGCGATTTTCGAGGAGCATTTCTCCTGAAAGGAAGAGTGCTCTGGTGTGGTTGTTGTCTCGAACAGGGACACGAGCCAGACTCAGCCCCACGAAAGGGATTGCTTTTCTTCGATGGCGCATGCCGCTTTAACGCGTCGCCGGATTTGAGGCAAGCCTCGTTCGGAGTAGCACTCTGCTCAGAACAAGGTCAACAGTGGACCCGGGACTACGGGCGCCTTGGATCCAATTTAACAGCTTCCAAGTCACTTCACTTAGTGTATCGGTCTCGTTGAGCACCACGTGCTGCCAAGTCAGAACCTACCAGTTGAAAATATACTGTAATATATAACACGCATTGTACAGATAATACTAACTTACTTGGAGTTCCAAAGGGGTTCCGAAGGCTTGGATGCGCCTTGGAATCCGTCAAACGCAAGTTCCGAAGCGGTTCCAAACCATTGGACTAAGCCTGGACACCATAAGATATCGCATCCATAATCGTTCCAAAGGCTTGGACGGTCTTGAACTGCACGTAGCAAGAATGATCGGTCCAGAGAATTATCAGTCTATATATCAAGCACTTGCTCATAGCGTTCCGCTCTCAGATCGGGAAGTTCCAAGGGCTTGGAATTTCGGAACACGCTCCCGTGTTGCCCAGAGACTGGGCCTATGGGGTTCCAAGGGCTTGGAATCTTTTGAAACCCGCGCTCGTGCTGCGCAGAGACCGGTCCTATGGGGTTCCAAGCCGTGGAGCCTCCGGGCTCGAGCTTCATTCCTCGTACTAACAAGGTCCAAGGGCTTGGAATCTTTTGAAACCCACGCCCGTGCTGCGCAGAGACCGATCCTATGGGGTTCCAAGCCGTTGAGCCTCCGGGTTTGAGCTTCATTCCTCGTACTAACAAGGTCCAAGGGCTTGGAATCTTTTGAAACCCTCGCACGTGCTGCGCTGAGACCGGTCCAATGGGGTTCCAAGCCGTTGAGCCTCCGGGTTCGAGCTTCATTACTCGTACTAGCAAGTTCCAAAGGCTTGGAATCTTTTGAAACCACGCCCGTGCTGCGCGGAGACCGGTCCGATGGGGTTCCAAGCCGTTGAACCTCCGATTTCAGACTCCCGACCTCAGACTGGAAAGTTCCAAAGGCTTGGAATTGTCCAAAATGAATTCCAAACCGTTGGAACCGCCTTGGACCGACGACCTCGGTCATACGTAATCCGAGGACATAGGTCCAACGGCTTGGAATCGACCAGGACCCATTGGACTAACAAATTTCGGTCCAGCCCCTTGGAACCCCGTAGGACCATCGGCTTGGAACCCCATAGGACTCCTAGGGAAAAACCCAAAGCTTCACCTTGCAATTCCTGGCGGTTTCCAAAGGCTTGGAATTTTACCAAATATTTTCAGGACGGTTCCGGGCGCCCGGAATGGTGCCGTCCAAGCCTTTGGAATAATCCCTATTTTGTAGGGTCTCTTAGATGGGGTTCAGTTATCATCTGATTATAGACGGAATTCTGAGGCGGTTTACACGAGGGGGTATGGCTTGAAAAATGCAGTGAATATGTATTTTTCAGGGTGTTTCGTTGTTTTCGCTTGCGGTGGCAAGTTTTTTCTACCCTGTCGGCGATCTAGCGGTATATTTTCCATTTCACATGGTGGATATGAGTCTAAAGGCAATGGGTGTCACGTGTATGACCCGATATAATGCTTCAGAATGATAATAAATAGCTAAGACCTTAGGGTATGGTTAACCCACCGTAACGCCTCGTTACGGTGGGTTACCCCACCGTATCCCCAATAGACAATGATGCCTACACAGAGGAGAAGCTCGATGCTGACTCCTCGCTTTCCTTGCTGACCTGTTTCCGTGAGACACGGGCAGTGCACAGGAACGCGGGGACGAAACTCAAGTCCCCACTAACGGCTGCTTTCTACAATGATGCAGGTTCGCATCACGGCGGAAGCCGTGGTGCACATGGCCGCAGGGGAGTCCCTGACCGCACCTCTTCCCGTCAGTACATTCCGCCTCGTCGCACTAACCCTTTTAAAGGGATTGGCTCTGGTTACCGTGCAGGAGTCTTTCCCCGCAAGGGTGGTAAGACGGGCGGTAAGGGCAAGCAGAGATCCGCCAAAGGCAAGGGCAAGGGCAAGTCCCGTGTCGTCTTTGATCGGCAGACCCAGCAGTTCCGAGGGGAATGCTGGACCTGTGGGTCAAAGGGGCACAGGGCTGCCGACTGCCCGAAGCTGATGTCGGCTCATGCTTTCCACCTAGACCCGAAGCTGCTTGCGGAGCATGCTCGGACGGAGATCCTAGCCGCCCAGTTTCAGACTGCCTACGAGGAGTCTGAACAGGCACTAGAGTCCTTCTGTCTGTTGCACGGCACTCCAGCAGTTGTCGGGTACCAGGAGGACTCGTGCTCTGACAGTGAGGGTGAGGAGAGTTCTCACTCCGCCAGTCAGGAGCACGGGGACTCCGATGAGTCTGACGACGATGGGGACTGGGACGGCCTCTCCGAGGCTCAACAACAGGAGTGGGACCGCCTACAACAACATGCGGAAGCCAAATTCCACAAGTTTTGTGCACAGTCCGAGAATGTCTCGTTGCCACTCGGAAGAGTGCACTTCGGGATGTTCCGGACCGGCACAGAACAGAAGGCTTGTGACCCCTTTCCCACTCCCCCATACTTGCTGCCTGACATCCTTGCTTCTGCACCTGCCTCTGCACAGCATGATGCACCTCTCGAGGTATCACAGCACTCACCACAGTCCACGGCTGCGGTGGTGCTCGCCTGTTGCAGAGAGTACCACTCCGGCCGGACACAGCAGACACCGCACGGGTCAGCTCTTGTGGATCATGCTCCGCAGGACCGAGCAGACTCGTCGGTGGTGTCTGCTGGACTGTTTGCAGCACAGTGTGAGTCACTGTCCTCGCCCGTCCACCACACGCACACCGTCCCTGCACTCACAGAGACTTGCTCTCTGTTTGCAGGAATGACGGTGGTGCAGGGATGACGGTGAGGACAGTGACATGTACACGGCACCGGCACCCACCGAGCACTCTTCCCCACACCACACTCACAGTGCATCTTTGTTGAGGGAGGGGTCACGGAGCAGTGCGGTGCCCCCGCCTGCTTCCCCCCTGTCTGCTCCAGGGAAATCCCTGGAGCAGGTTCACTGGGAGCGGGTGTGGGAGGAGGACTACAGGTCCCCTACCGTTTGCCACGGTAACCTTTTGCCATCAAAGAGTTCACTAGGAGCTAGGGGTGTAGCCCCTCTGGTGACGCCCCCGCCACCTGGCCCTCCTGACTTGTTGCTGTCTGATGCAGGCTCTGCCGTGTCAGTGTCCCCACCAGCCAGTGAGCACCGGGTGCACACTGGGGGCACTGACACGGCCCCAAACTTTAACTCAATCAATCTTGGAGGTCGCCCTACAGAAGGGAGTCTCTCCCGCTCTTTCCTTCAGCAGTGTCCTCCTGTCCCCGCTCCGGTCCATAAGTCGCTTGACCTGACTAGTGACACGCACATGTCTGACACACAGGCACCACCTCCACCGCCACGGCGTGTCGGTAGAGGTGGTGTCTCTATCTTCCGGTGTGCATTCATGTCCTTCGCCCTGTTCACTTGCTTCCTGGCAAGTGCTTCGGCGGAGGCCCTCTCAGCCGCAGCACCTGTTCAGGGAGTGTGGTACGGATTGACATTGTGTCAACCGGGGGGGGAGATGGGAGGTGGGCAAAGCAGTACTGCAGTCAGTCAGTACAGTCAATCAGTCCAGTTCAGTCCAGTCAGTTTGGTCTGGGGATGGTAGTTTATCCGATGGTGGCTTACCTGATCGTGGCACTGGTGTCACTCCTGATTGGTCTGCCACCCGGCAGTGTTCCTCTGGTGATGGTTCTGGGTATTCCTCTGGTTCCGACTGGTATTGGCAGTATGACTCTGGTCAGCACCGCCACTATGGTTCTCCTCGTGGCTCCGACGGTTCCCCACCAGCCAGCTCAGCCCAGATCTGTCTCCTTCAGGCGCTTGAGAAGCGGCGCCAGAGGTACAGAGCAGTATCAGCTCTGCTCCTGACAGCCTTCCTTGGCATAGTCTTGACATGTCTCTACCAGAGTGTCTATGAGGAGTTCCTCGTCGAGGCTCACTTTGAGGCTGGTCACCACCTGTCACCGATCTCCGCTGTCTGCAGCCATGTGACTCAGACTCCGCTCTACGGCGCCATGCAGTATGTAGGCGACACGGCTCTGGAGATGTGTACCTGGTTTGGACTATTCTGTGCACCCCCTTCAGTCATCTTCTCCCAGGACCCCATGATACATCTGTACTCTATCACCAGTTCTGGCACTGATGGCATTGTCTGTGACTCCGGTGCAACCGGCAATATCACCGGGTCCAGACACAGGATCACTGACCTTGATACCAGCAGGACCATATCCTTCAGTACAGTCATGACTGGACCCGCTTCACGGACTGATGGAACTGGCACACTGAGACTGATCGGCGGAGACATACTGACTGGTGACATTGATGAGTATAGCATTCCTGGCTGCCATTTCAAACACGGCGCCAAAACCCTCCTGTCAACCCGAGTTATGCTCCGGGAGGGTTTCTCATCACCTGACTTCATCAGTATGACAT
This sequence comes from Cymbomonas tetramitiformis, assembly GCA_001247695.2. Classification (NCBI taxonomy): domain Eukaryota; kingdom Viridiplantae; phylum Chlorophyta; class Pyramimonadophyceae; order Pyramimonadales; family Pyramimonadaceae; genus Cymbomonas; species Cymbomonas tetramitiformis. The sequence goes on along the minus strand of LGRX02026341.1, from coordinate 4,415 downwards.
ATACCCATCTTGACTCTGGCCGGACATACTCTATCATTGATGATGGCACAGACTATCTTTGGGCAGAGCCAGAGTCAGCAGATGTCAGCTTTCAGGCCTTTCAGGGCAATAAGAAGAAGCACAGATCAGGGGACCCATCCGACTGGATGTGGTCCAACAGTCAGTACAGTGCCCGGGCTACTACTCATGGGTCTCCTACGGCTACGGCCGAGCTGGGGGAACCAGCCTTTGATGTCTCTATGTTCGGCGACTCTCTCCCAGTCGGAGAGGGCAATAATCACCCTGCTCTGCAGCACTATCACAGTCAGAACAGTATATTCTCCGTCCAATTGACTGGTTATTACTTCTATGCTAATCCGCCATTCACTATATCTATTCTGGACCGCCTTTTCACTAAAGGCAATGCTGACTTTCCTCTGGACCCTCATAATACTGTATATTTCTGGATAGTTCCCTATATGCCATCCCACAGGATCTGGCATAAGACCTGTACTATGGAGGTATTACATATCTGGCCTACTGGTACTACGGGGTTATTCAGCTACCTTGAGCGACACACCTACACCTCCACACACCCTCTCACCCCAGCTGGTTCTGACGGTGGACCTGGTCGGGTCTTCATCGATGGCACACCCTTTCCCATCTGCATCCTCTCCGAGAAGGTGAAGCATGTGATTATCAGATTTCATGTCCTCCGAGACTTTGTCAGATTGAACTGGATTCAGTGTGCCAGAGTCCCATCAGCTCGGAACCTGGCAGACCCTTACACCAAACCAGTTCCTCCAGTCAAGGACATGCAGCCCTACTTCATTCAGATGTTCCAGCAATATATGGCCATGGGTAAGGCTCAGGCTGCAGTTATTCAGAAATGATTTACTGGTATTCAAAAAGCAGCAGCATGATCTGACTGTGAGTACCTTGCTTTCCTGTTTTCCTGTTTTGGGTTGTTTGTGTAGCTGACTGTGCTTTGCAGGTACTGGCCTATATACCGGAATATCCAAGTACACTAGATATCAGAAAGTCCCGTACTCGTGTGGATAAACTGCGTAAGATAAATAAACCCTAAGCTAGATATACCCGGAACGGTCTCGGACGGTCTCGGTGTCTAGCCTACCTGTGACACAGCGTGTGTCACAGTACGAACCTACAGATCAGTCAGTAGTCCAGTGTTGGTCCTAGGAATCTGTCATAGGGGCCTGCACCGGGACTCCCAGTCAGGGCTGCCTATACAGATTTCAGCACACCACCCCAGCACTGTGGGTGGTGACTGGCTAGGAGAGTCAGAAAATGTAAGGCTGTTAAGTGTTAGGGCAGGAGCTAGGTGACAAGTCTAACTGCCAATCCAACTGTGCTATTCTGATACACAAATTGGAAACCTCTAGGTAGCACGTGAACAAAAGCATACGGGCAATCAAGGCACCGCTAAACAAGTGAAAGGGACCGTGCTAGCAAGTCAGTTTGAAGATTGTAAAGTAGTCAAAGCAAAACATAAACCAGATTGAAGAAGTCTTTGAAGTCACAGGAGTTCTGCACACCACCATGTCGGTGTGCCTCCAGAGTGAGCAAGAAGTCAATCGACAGTATCAAAGTAGTCAGCGGTGGCCTCACGGAAGTCCATCCCATAGTAGGAAGTAAAGTAACCAGCTCCATAATAGTGCTGAACATCCAGAGGTCCGCTCTCATGTAAGGCCATGCCGTAGTAGAACGCCATGTCAATACCCAAATCCGCTTGAGCCAAATCCTGAAATGCTAAAAAGCTCAAAGTGTCAGGAGGCTCGGGCGGCTGAAGCTGTGGCAAACCGCCAGCTAACAAGAGATCCCGAGCTGGCATCACCGAGTCAACAAAATCATTCGTAGAGTAAAATGACGGAGTTTCCCAATCGAGATCACACCAGGCGAAGGCATCTCCGTAGCCGGTGCACATGCCGACATAGCAGGAGCTGTGGACGCCGAAACAGACACACCTGCAAAAGAAATGCACAACAGAGAGAGCACCGCGAGAGCGCCGATCGCCGGAGTGCCAAAGCCGAAAGGCGGCACACCGCATCCGACAGCACCGGACGGAGCCCGCGGCTTCACCGCGAAAGTACCGTCGGCGTAATCCTCGTAGTCGTCCGTGTCATAGCCCGTCAGGTCAGACGGGTGGACGGCGGCGTGATTCACCGTCTGCACGAAGCCTCCGAACTCACCGCATGTCGCCTCTGTGGTGGTCACCCGCGCCGATTGAACCGGCGCGGGCCGTACATCCTTCGCCTGCGAAACAGGCATAGCAGGGGCCGGCACGGCGGACGCCGATGCCGCCGCACCACCTGCCGGAACCTGCCCCTCCGGTGTGATCCCCGCCGCAGCGGCAGGGCCACACACCAAAGCCGATGCATGCTCCACAACCGCACTCCCAGGAACAAAGGATGCGTGGGTGTAATGTACCTGCTCTTGGGCGGCCTGAACCTCAGAGGTGAGGGCATCAAGCCGCCGCAAGATGTCCTCGTCGTCGGTCCCGCCAGAAGGCGGAGGCGGTACGCTGAATCCGTAGGCCGCCACGTCGATCCCACCGACGCCGTCCGCGGAGAGCACCGCGGGCGGACCATACGCCAACGCCGCATGCGAGAAGGCCTCCGGTCCACTGTCCGCCGCGTCCTGGAAGACCTGCACGAGTGCCAATGCGTGCAGGCCCTCCGCGTCCTCCTGCTCAATGGGAATGCAGAAAGCCGCGGCCGTGGCCGGTGAGTGTTGGCGACCGCCAAGCGGGCAGTCGCGATACGGGTGATACACCTCTCCCTTACCGGCCTTGCGGCAGCGGTGGCACAGCGGCTTGGCCTTCATGCTGTCGCGGTCGAAGCCGACCGCGGGGGGGTTGCCTGCACCCACGCGAAACCCCCTCGGATGCTGCTTCCCCCGATGCTGCGGCTGCGGCTGCTGCCCCCCGCCCGCACGGCCACCTCGCACCAAGGCCTTCAAGGCCGCAATCTCCTCGAGCAGAACGGCGTACTCAGACGACGTGATAAGCGCAGAGGGCTTACCGCCCGTCCCCAGTGTCTGCTTCTCACGCGCCGACGCCCCCTCGTCCGACTGCGCCCATGCCTGGAAGATGGCCACGACGAGAGCCTGCAGCGAGCGGAGAGTGACTCCGCCGAGGTCACCCGCAAGCGGATAACGCACCTTCACCGCCGCGTAGAAGATCGGGTCGAGGCGGTTGTAGAGTGACAGCTTACGGGTCTCGTCGGTGGGCTGCCAGTCAGGAGCGCGGTTATCCCGCACCAGACGTTGCTCACGAGCCAAGATCGGCTGCGGGTCAACGCCTGCGGGATAACGAAGCGCCGCATGCTCCTGCTGGTGGCTCTCGCGAAGGACTGTCGGCACGCTCCCCTTGATGATGTCGACGAGGGCACGACGTCCATCTCGGTCAGCCGAAGAGTCCGTACCCCGAAGCCAGGTGTCGGCCACAGAGTTCCGCTCCACGACGAGGGCCAAGACGTCATAGAGCAGCCCATTCACCTTCTCGATAACCAGAGAGGCGGGGTCGTCGAGGTCAAAGGGGGTCAAGTCCAGCCCAGCGGACTCAAACTCGGTCCGAAGCTGCACCACCAACTCGGAGAGACGGTCGGTGTCGTCAGTGCCACGATAATGATGTTTCTTGGAACCAAGGATATCCTCGCGGATACCCTTGGCCCAAGCCCGATGCAACCTCCCCTTGTAGACCACGTCAACAGCGGCGTGCTGGTCAACAAGATGTTTCCGCAACGCGACAGCGGTGTCGGAGTTGCTGGAAACAGCAGGGGGCACCACAGGTGGAGTGCTAGCGGTCGGAGTGTCCCGAACCGCATCCAAAAGCCGTATAGAGGCGTCCAGGGCGGAGTCCTTCAATAGGCGTTTACGAGCTCGTGTAGATGTCGCCATTCTTCTGAAAGCCAGAGAAAAGATGATGCGCGGTAGCACGCTTGGGCGTTGTGGCGGAAATGGAGGGATGACGTAACGGCAGAACGTGCGGAGCGGCGAAAAGAGCGTAGGGCACTTGCAAATGTCGATGTGGTCGAAGGCGTCCGGAGCACCAGCCCAAAATACGTAAACCAGCGGGATCAGGGCAGGTAAAACAACGTAAATGAACATTGCCACAGCCGAGCAATAGCAACGCGCGGTGCCCATGACTCGCAGCCGCAAAGGACGTCTACCGCAAAATCATGTCCGAATCCTAGTCGCACCCAAACGCGCAAGTGCGCACCACCTCTTCAAGCGGCTGCTTAGCCAATCATGGCCAAGATAGCAAGTGGAATGAAAACGTGGATGGGGCCACGACCTACCGGAATATCCAAGTACACTAGATATCAGAAAGTCCCGTACTCGTGTGGATAAACTGTCTAAGATAAATAAACCCTAAGCTAGATATACCCGGAACGGTCTCGGACGGTCTCGGTGTC
>LGRX02026339.1:0-12070 GCA_001247695.2 Cymbomonas tetramitiformis | reverse complement strand
GACGGCGACGCGAGCCACTTTCTAGCAATCTGAGACATATTGCGTTGATCTTGGTTTCGTATCCGAGAAATTTCCGATGCAACAGCGCTCTATACAGTGACAATCCTACGAATCTCACGCGGATGAAGAACTTCAATATGCCCACAATTTAGAGCAGGAAACTCTGGCCTGAAAGTTTCTTGTCGTCTTCCCTGCGACACTAATAAGCGTGTCGTCACACGACAATAAAGGAGTAATAAGCAGTAACGAGTAATTCTACAGTGATCCCTCGTTATTTGGTAAAATGCAACAGAAAAAGAAAAAATAGTCATAGCTCCGCGGGTAATGATCGGATCGGGGCAAGCCAAGTATCGAATCGCATGCGGAGGACCTACCGAATCGGGTCATATGGTACTCTTGTTCCCAGAGTTTCTCCGAGCGCGGCCGCTGCGCGGCCTGCGACACGCGAGGGTCGACGTTACAGTTGATGGAAGAGGCTCGGAGAAACTCTGGCATTACTTGGCAAAAGCGCTCAAATGCCCGTTTTCGCTATCTCTTTTCCCCGCAAATAGGTTAAACCAACAGCCGAAAACGAGGATACGATAATTTATTGCCGCAAGCTGTGTAGTTAACGTAATGGAGCAAACTCGACGGAATATTCAAGGTATGACCTCTAACTATTATTTCTTCTTGCTCGCTTGCGAATGGGAGGCCTCTAGGGCCCTTTAAAACGCATGGCTGATAGGGTACTTTCGCAGATTAGCGCAAGCTAAGCGTGGCGGAGATGATGGATTAAACGCTCTATAGTTAACGGAATCGCTCAATCTCGACGGCATATTGCAGGTGTGAACTCTAAATTTTATTTCTTCTTGCTTGCTTGCGAATGGGAGGCCTCTAGGGCCCTTTAAAACGCATGGCTGATAGGGTACTTTATGGACCCCACAGAGTTACAAACCCTAAATGTCTATTTTCGTCCATAAGCTCTGGGGACAAGAGTAGGTCATATGGTTAGATTTGGTCCAAACGCACCAAAAATCACACTGTATGGGGTACAGTAGGCAGGGGTAAGACCACCCCTGGAAATCCCACGTTGCGGGTAAAGTGCAACAAAGGTGAAAAAAAGTGCCATAACTCATGGAGTAAAAATGGGAATGGGTCAAATGAGGGTGCTAAGGACATCTACGGAAGCTACCGGACGCGAATATTAGGGAGAGTAACGCTAAAACCATAAACCTGTAACCCTAAACACTGTTTGGAGCTCAGAAAATAAGGTGTCGCGATCCCATGCGCGGTTGCAACATGGAGGAACGATGTCGGATAATGGGGAAACTATTGTCAAAATGTATGTTGAAGCGAACTAAAAAGGTGTGTGCAATTAAGGCGTAGAGGCGTAGAGGAGAATGCGGTGAGATGTAATCATGCGGTGAGATGAAATAATGCGGGGCAGAGGGGGGGAGGGGGGAGGGAAAAAGTATGGAGGGAGGGGCGTCGTGGCTATGACCGATGACATACGTGTCATACCTGTCATACATGTCATACCATGTCATGTCATATATTATTATGACAGTCGGTCGTGTCATATATTATTATGACAGTCGACAGTATGGTCGATCATGACTGTACAGGTCGAGTCGCGTCATACATTTATGACAGTCGTCAGTACGGTCGACGATGACTGTACATGTCGCCAGATGATTATGTCATATCATCAGGCATCCCTGTCATCGAGAGTTCGTATGATTGAACTCGAAGATGGCAAAGCAAAGATACATCTTGGAAACAAACCAAGAACCATCTTTAGCTTTCAGCATGCGCAGAACTCGCATGTGCAGCATGAACGAACTAGTCGTTACTACCATGCTGGTCGTGCAACCTACGTCTCGGGTTCACAACCCAATGGCGGTACCATCTAAGATGATGGGTGACGTAGGTATAAAAGTGAGGAAGCGTTGTGCTTCAGCAGATCTTCTACGGAGACTGCACTCACAAAATTCCGCTCATACGTACACTTGCATTGTTGTTCAACTTTGCAGTGTTACTTTTGTATATTGATAATATATCGCGGCGCTTGTATGTTTAGCCGTAACAATGGTATTCTAAACTCGTCAAGGCACGAACACGAGAACTCAAGTGAGTGCAGCGTTAGATATTGTATATATCATATTGTTCGCAGGTTGCAGGTTCGCGCATACAAGCAACAGCGCTCGCAGTTATACTGAATATCTGCAAACCGAATAATAAATACGCTCGAATATCGACAGCATACGGATTGCGCGAGGATTGATCATCGCGAACATATCCGCAGCTGACAGCATTCGCAGAGAAATCGTCTTAATACTATAAGCGACAAGGTGTGCGCACAGTATACGGATCGTATACATATGATGTCAAAATTCGCAGGATTGTCACGGTATGCGAGATGCAGATGCGCTAGTGAAAAATGACCGTCAGTACGTATGATTCGCATCAGCTGCGAATGGACGTACGAAATTTCGTTAAACAGCGCGATCGCATTCATTTATGCGACAATACACCGGCGACAATGAGATACTTTGTGAAATAATTGGCAACAACGATTTTCGCAAATGATCTGCTTGAATCGTATACAATAATCCGCTTGTACGATGATTTTTAGCTCGTCAGCGCGATGTGCACCTGTCATGATTTCATCGGATGCAATAAACGCACGATTTTAGGGCGCATGATTCCTGATGTATCTACATGCAGCGAGACATTCATTTGTCTACAGTGTCCGCCATCCGTACATATGCCATGTTGCGCGCGTCAATATCCTTGCAGAATAATTGTATACTCGCAGGGATATTTTGGATGGATGCATGACGGACACATGATTACTATACTGCAGCATTTTACACCACATATTGATGACTGCAGAATATTTCAAACCGTCAGCATTTGTATGCTTATTGCAATATAGTGTGCAAAAGATGTATATACCGAGTTTGCAATGATTGCATTATATACCAACATGCAGCACATGAGTATATGCAGCACACACCAACATGCAGCATTACACCATGTATACATTCTATACTGAGTGACTGCAATATTGTAAGTTGTGTATGCATCACGTTAGCAGATGTTATGTATAAACCAGCCTGATCACGTTAGCAACTGGAATATGTGACATTATATTACAATGCACCAGACATGCACATAAGCATACTTGCTGTGCATGTTAACTATATTCGAACCCATATAGTGTAAGGTGCCTATTCAATGATCTCAACACAATAATTAGCTCGTTATGACCCGGTGGAGTCGAGATACTCTTCGGACCACATATCGTTCTATTGTGGATCACTGAAAGGATTGCTCACCGGAACTATATGTGAAATAAACCAGCAACGCATTATTGTGAATGAGATGATCTCAGGACTACAACAACCCCTAACCTGATATATATCATGCTAGATTCATTCACTACATGGTATGCTGATTATCATCCTGCATGATAAACTGTTTGGGAATGTTGAAATATCCAGAACTTATCTTCTTGTAAGTGTATAAAAGTGAACACACACACTAGGTACTAATCAGTAGTACCATACACTGCACATCACCAAGCATTCATCATACATGTTAAGATTCACTGACTCAAAGTGAATAAATTAACTATATTATGTATGATAATATGGATCCCACTTCCAAACACATGTGCGTGGAAGTGTCAGTGATGGCGATACATAAGGGAACAGGATAAGAAACCATGCTGAAGGGCTGGATGGAGAATATCTCCAGACCCGAAGGCATTATACAATGCTCAAATAAGCAGCTGGTCACTGCTGAGCATTGTCCACTCGTCTCACATATCAGCTGGAGCAACTACAACAAGTACATTGCATTATGATAGTTGATTCAGAATTGATCAGCTCAATTTGCATGTAACATACAGATCAGTTTTCACATGATTTCTGACAATAGTGTAAAGGACATTCATACACACATAAATGTGTTGTGTGAAGTTGCTGTGATTGTATCCAGCAAAGTCCAGATTTGTTCCAAATGAGATATATCACTTTGATAAATCTTAAGAGCACAGACCTATGCTCAAACAAATCATAGGTTGAGAAATATCACTAAAGTGGCTGTTTCCACTTAAGTTGATTAATATATACATAACCAGAAAAGTACATTTGCTGTGCATGGGTTTAAATCAGTAAAACCCAGAATGCTGTCAACTGTAAATGTTGATATACAGCACAACTCACTTATTTGCTATGAAAAAATGTCATATGCAAAAGTGAAGTTCCTTGTAATGATTCTGTACTTACATTTCACATTTACACTGAAATATGTCACCACAGCAATATTTCAGACAGCTGAAAAAAGCTATAAAATAGGTGAAAAAGCTCCACGTTTAATTTCAAAATGAAAAATGTGTGCCCATTTTATGTAAGATTATGATTTTATACCTATTAAGGTATCAGAAAATCATAATGACACATGTCATATCAGTGTGACACCCTAAAATATTAGGTGTTGAATATATATGGGTAACGCTATTGCTATGGCAATAAATCGCTCAAAATGCTCTACGTTAAATACGTAAAACAACATTTTGAAAATTTTGGATTGATTTTTTTTACTAAAATGAATATTTATATATCAAATAACAATCCTTGATTTATGCAGCATGTGTAACGCCCTGTAACAACCCTAAAATTAAATGTGTGTAACAGGGGTGTAACGTACCTCCTAAAAAACACTTTACGTTTATGTGGGTATTAAATGCAGTTTTGCTTAAAAATCTTTGCAAAAACGTTATACTGCTTATTTTTACCTGTATTAGGGTTACTGATATCAAGTAACACCCTAAACACTGTATTGAGTAACAGGGTCACTGTAACTATATATGCTCTAAAATGCCAGTTTTATTTCGTAAAACTTCGTTTTTTGGCATTATTATATCATGCTAAATCATCATAGACATGATAATACTATGGGCAACAACCCAAAAACTGCAGGGCTACAACCCAAGGACTGTAGGGCTGCAACCCTAAAACTGTAACAGCTGATTCCTATAAGGAATGTATGCTGAATGAGGTATTGGCAATTGACAACTGCCACTGTATCACACACTTCCTTGAGGGGGGAAGAAGGTGGATATATGTACATGCATAACCTCATCATAATATATAGATATACCATATATAACATAGGTATATATATATCTTCACACACTCAGTTAGTTGAAGAGATTTTGGTGTTGTGTTTTGTCTTTATTAGATGGCAGAAGCAGAAGATCCAGATATTCCACCCATCAATGCAGATCCGTCTACATGGTTCTTTGACATCTTAGGCTCATATGATGCATACAGTCGTTTCAAGATCCCGAAATGGCACGCTGGTTATGATAATACCCAGACCAGATTCGACAAGATAGGGTTCTTCGACAATATCAGCCGAATGAAGCCTGATATGAGCAGATATCGAGATCCTGAAAATGAGCCTCAGGAACCAGATGAAGAATATACTGCAGACAATCCTCCAATGATTTTCACAGATCCAGATACAGCACCAGCACCATCTCCATCCAGTTTGGTTCCCAAAGTGAAAATGGCACCACCAAACCAGTACAAATCAGGAATGGACGCAGAGGTTTGGTTGGAAACCGTGGATAGATACTTCCAATTCACGTATCCAGGAGTTCCAGATAAAGACTTGATCACAGTTTTCCTGACCTTCATACAGAATAATGATCGACACTATTTCCAGGTCGTGGCAAATCAACCAGATGCCACATTTGCAGGAATCAGAGGGATTTTCCTCAGACAGTTTGGTAACCCCCATAAAAGATCAGTGGCTAAAAAACACCTAATGTCACTGAAACAGGAAAACCAGACTTTTCAGATTATCTACGCACATTCACTTCACTGGCTGCACTGGCAGCAGTTGAACTGGAAGATGTGTTGATAAAGGACAGATTCGTCAACAGCGTAGATCCGGAACTTCGCAGACAGTTTCAATTACGATTCCTGACAGAAACAGAAAGGAATAATATGTCGTGGTCACTAACCACACAGATATTGCTCGACTTGAACTATTTTGTTCATTCGAAGCAATCAGAGACTCTTCATTATCGAGGGCAGAAGGAACAGTCATCTGGAGGGCCAGCCAAAAAGGATAAGGACAGAGGACGTGGCAATAAGCCATATGACAGATCCAAAAATTAGAATTGGAAACAGAATGACAGTCAGAAGTCCAATCAGAATAGGAATAAAGGAAAAAGTGGCAAAGGCAAGGGAAAAGGAAAAGGAAAAGGACAATCACAGAAACAGAATCAGAATAAGACTTGCCATCGTTGTGATCGACCTGGTCACATCGAGAAGGATTGTTGGGCCACCACTACCAATGATGGAAAGCAGATAAAAGGCAAGCCACCAGCACAGAATCCCTTTCAGAATCAGAGACAGACACAGAAGAATCAGGGTGCAAAAGATGGGTCTAACAAACTCATTAACACAATCAACACCCTGGTCAAGGAACTAAAAAATCAGCATAGTATCAATGCAGCAGTTGCAACTTCAGATCCAGTTCCAGCAGCTCCAGCTCAGGGAAACTCTCCGGGTACTGCACACGTACCGGTGATGAGAGCACCCCGAGGGTAGATCAGCCAGAAAATGCCACTGAAGCAAGTGGCCAGATTGAGAGTATTTCAGAGGAAGTCCTATCCAGACTGACACTACAGTTTCAGCAGATGGATAATCCCACAGAAAACATCGCACAGATGCAATCTCAGACAGCACAGCTGAAATCGCAAAAAAAGCTGTTGCTGTATAAGGGGAAAGTCCATGGACAAAATACTCACATTTTGGTTGATCCAGGAGCCACATCATCTTTTATCGACAGACAATTTGCTTCTCAGCTGGGTATATCACCATCAGATTCATCATCATTCTCAGTGGGGTTGGCTGGAGGAAGCCAATTACCCTGTACATCCTATCTTCCCAATGCTACATTCACGCTGGGCAAGTATAAGGATTCAGTAGATCTCTACATCATTGACATGAAACCATTCACCGTCATTCTGGGTCAAGATTGGTTGGAGAGGAGGAATCCACATATTGACTTTCAGACCAAAAATCTGACGATCACTAGAAAGCATTCATCAGGCTCCAGTATTCGCACAGTATTGTCCAGAGTTGAGCAGACTCCAGACTCAGATGGCCTTCCTGAAATGGAATTGGTCAGTGCCACCACTATGAGGAAACATCTCCGTCGCATTCGATCCAGTGGTTCGGCTGAAGAAGCCGTAGCATATCTCTTTTTCCTCTCCGAGGTCGATGGTGAATTGGTCTTTGCAGCATCAGACTTAGACACCACAATGGAAGACCCCGAGGTCACAGCAGCACGTGATCAAGTGAGAGAAGACTTTTCAGACGTTTTCCAAGAGGATCTTCCGGCTGGTCATAGGCCAGAGCGGTTTGAAGGTGGATATCATAGAATCGACATCGAACCTGGACATAAGCCTCCTTCACAACCAGTACGCACCATTCCAGCACCCATGATGGAGGAACTCAAACGGCAAATCATCAAATATGTCGAGTTGGGTATCCTTCGTCCATCATCATCGCCATATGGATGCCCAATCATTTTCGCTCCTAAGCCAGGGGGAAAGTGGAGGATGTGTTGTGATTATCATGCCCTGAATAACATCACCATCAAGGACACGTATCCACTACCACCACATGACACCCTACTAGAGCAGCTGAAGGGATCAAGATGGTTCAGTAGATTTGATTTCAACCAGTTCTTTCACCAAATCCCCATTCATCCGGATGATATACATAAATCTGCTATTCGCACCAGATACGGTTCTTATGAATGGACAGTTATGCCTTTCGGATTGACCAATGCTCCTGCAACAGCACTTCGTGTAGGAAATCGGGCATTTTTCGACTTCATCGACCAGTTCCTTTTCATATTCATGGACGACACTATCGTATACAGTCCAGATTTTGACAGTCATGTGAAGCATGTTCGACAGTTCCTCCAGCGTTGCAGAGATCACCAGTTTTTCATCAGGCCTTCCAAGGTGGAGTTGTTCGTTAAATCTATAGATTTTATCGGACATCACATATCTGAAGCAGGCCTATCCATCATCGAAGACAGGATCAGAGCAGTCATGGCAATTCAGCCTCCAGTGTCTTATGGTCCTACCGTTGGAAAGCAGCCTCTACGCCGTATGGCTAAAGATGGCAAGTCATCCCTTCGGTCATTCTTGGGCATGGTTGGTCAATTTAGGAGATTCATACCAAAGTTCTCCAAAGTTGCCGAACCTCTCAATCGTCTCCTTAAAGATAATGCAGAGTTTGTCTGGGAAACTGAGCAGCAGCAGGCATTTGATAACCTCAAAAGTGCCATCTGTAACGCTCCAGTATTGCAGCTTCCAGATCAGAAACTGCCATCTATTTTGGAGGTCGATGGATCAGGCACACACGTTGGCCAAGTATTACTCCAGGATCAAGGAAAAGGTATGAAGCCATGTGGCTATCACAGCGTCACTCTATCCGATACACAGAGACGTTGGCCTATTCCTGAGATCGAGCTATTTGCCATTGTGGAAGGCTTCCGATTCTTTCGCCACATCTTGTTGGGAGCTCCTGAGACTATTGTACGCTCAGATCATCAGCCACTGGTTTATTTCCAGACCAAATCCACACTGAGCCCCAAACATACAGGCACGGTGGTTGGATGAGCTCTCTGAGTACAACTTCCGTATAGAGCACATTGCTGGCGAGACGAATAAGGTTGCAGACGCACTCACGCGTATCTCTACACTTTTTGAACTTACTGATTGTCTTCAACACATGGACATCAGTGAAGTCATTCCATCCGCAGATCCTACATTCATTGCTCTTATATCTTCTTCATCAGCTCATCAGCTACACGACATCATTATATCCGAATATGATCGTGACACATTTGCACAGACTATTTTGGCTAAGCTGACATCATCGACTTCATCACAGTCAGTCAGCAACTACAGCTTCGAGCTCATTCAGGGGTTGATCTATCGTAAGACCATATATGGCAGACAGCTGTACATTCCACCAACAGCTAAAGTCCCCACAGATGACGGTGAGATCACACAACTTCGCCACATTCTTCTTCATGAGTGCCACTCAGCCACTATTTCTGGTCATGTAGGCAAAAATCGCATGCTTCATCTTCTGCGTAGCCGGTATTATTGGCCAGGAATGACAACGGCAGCTATCAAGTACATTCGGGAGTGCCCCGTTTGTCAGCGCCAGAAAACGAGGCGACACAAGCCTTATGGTCAGGCACACATACGATATTCCGTGCCTAAGACAAAATGGCTTGATGTATCTCTTGATTGGATCACTGATCTGCCTATCACCACTAATGGGCACGACAGTATATTTGTGGTAATGTGCCAATTCTCTCATCGTTGTCATCTCATTCCCTTCAGCATGACCTGGACAGCTCAGCATACTGCTTCTATATATATGCAGCATATCTTCAAGCTCCATGGTCTTCCGAGGAACATCATCTCAGATCGAGACACCAGATTCACCTCTACATTCTGGCAAACACTGTGGAAATCTACTGGTACGAGATTGTCCATGACATCGTCACACCATCCACAGTCGAATGCTGCCAATGAGAGAAGCCATGCCTTCATTGAGGACATCCTCAGGTAAATTTCAGATTGTTGATTCATGATTTGATTTCACCATCCTCTGGTTTACAAACTGATTAGTAGCATTTTCATTTTCAGGTGTTGTTGCAATGATACTTCAGCCAATTCGTGGGAGGACAAGTTGCCTCTGGTGGAGTTTGCAATTAACAATACCGTTTATGCATCAACTGGTTATTCACCATTTTATCTCGACTCGATGGCGCAACCACTCTCGCCTCATGATCTGGTTATTACTATCCCGCCAGAAGCTCCTGTTCCAATACAAGAAGCTATTCGAGATCATTTTGACCAGTACTCGGCTGTTCATGCCAACGCGGTAGACAACATTTTCCGAGCAGCAGAAATTAGCCAAGCCAGATTCAATAAGACTCACATGCCTAAGCAGTTCGCAGTCGGGCAGAAAGTTCTTTTACGGACCGAGTTTATTCAATGGACTGGTTTGACAGAGGCAGGCAGACACTTTAAGCAGCCATATATTGGGCCGTTCACTATTTCCAAAGTGCTTAGCCATGGACGTGCATACGAGTTAGATTTCGGAAATCTTGATATCCGTATTCATCCGGTACAGCCTGTTTCCAGATTAGAGCTGTACAATGACTCGATTCAAGCACCTTTGCCTCTGCCACAGATGATCACCGAAGAAGGGCAACCACTATTTGAGATATCACATATACTCTCGGATAAGTTCACTAGAGGTGTCAAATACTATTTAGTACGATATGCAGGCTACGGTCCTGAGCATGACACCTGGGTCAAAGCCACAGAGCTGACCAATGCAGCAGACATTATAGCTGCCTATGAAGGCTAAACATTATATTAAGCCTTATGCCCTTACTTCTTGTAATATATACTAATACATGTCGATCATCTATACAACCTTGCTCTTAATGTTTATCATTATGTTGCATTGAAGCGGGAATTGATCCTTCCTTGCTAAAGGTGTAGTGAGCCTTGTTCAAAATCATACCCTTGCACAGATACGCACACATGCGAGATATCATATCTGTGGATAAATAAAAACTGTTAAATGCTACCTTTGCCAAAACCGTGGTTTGTCATCGGATTCTTGGCCAGTCATCCGAAGCTACCGGAGATAATGACTGAGGTAGAAGGAGTTGTGATCCTAAGTTGTGATTGACAAACATGACTAAATAAATTTCACATTAGTACGTGGCGAATTCATTCTCACTCATCGCGATAGATGTTCGTCAAAGCGTGCGTACTGGACAAAAATATTGAGGAGTTGAGCAGACCGGTTAAGGATTATAAGTCCAATTCCGTTAAGGCCGCTCCGTTTGCATTAAAACAAGCCCCTTTGTTCGTTTATTATCGAAATCGGGCTCCCCATCACCGCCTAGGATCCTCCAAAGTAGCTTAAGGAGGGGAGGAAGAGTTGGGTGCATTATATCAGGCCGAGAATCGTTCGAATATAATTCGTTATAATCGTGGGATCATCGATCGCGCAAAGGCGACGACGGCTAGCGCAAATAATCCGTAACGTAGACTTCGGATGCTTTGAATCGTCTAGCACATACATGATAACGTGTGGATCAATCAGTAATCCAGCGCAGGATTGTATCGCGAAAACGCTCTTCATTGAACCTTGGAACGTCACTCAACGATACGATTTCCGGAAAGGTGGGCTGCATCCTAAGGACTGTATGGCTAAATGCCTAAGGTGAGGGACTAAAGTGGACTCAGTTTCCCCCAATAACCTAAAAACACCATGAGGGACGCCTCAAATCGGTGTAAGAAGACTGGGACCAGCAAGAAGCGACAACAACAAAGACATCAAAGACATATACAAAGGTATGCCCGTTGTGAGGTCACAACTCTCTTAAGAGGGGAGATCTGTCAGGGTTATGACCGATGACATATGTGTCATACATGTCATACGTGTCATATCTGTCATACATGTCATACCATGTCATGTCATGTCATGTCATGTCATATATTATTATGACAGTCGACAGTATGGTCGATCATGACTGTACAGGTCGAGTCGCGTCATACATTTATGACAGTCGTCAGTACGGTCGACGATGACTGTACATGTCGCTAGATGATTATGTCATATCATCAGGCATCCCTGTCATCGAGAGTTCGTATGATTGAACTCGAAGATGGCAAAGCAAAGATACATCTTGGAAACAAACCAAGAACCATCTTTAGCTTTCAGCATGCGCAGAACTCGCATGTGCAGGATGAACGAACTAGTCGTTACTACCATGCTGGTCGTTCAACCTACGTCTCGGGTTCACAACCCAATGGCGGTACCATCTAAGATGATGGGTGACGTAGGTATAAAAGTGAGGAAGCGTTGTGCTTCAGCAGATCTTCTACGGAGACTGCACTCACAAAATTCCGCTCATACGTACACTTGCATTGCTGTTCAACTTTGCA
>LGRX02026338.1:0-13766 GCA_001247695.2 Cymbomonas tetramitiformis | reverse complement strand
TTTGACGAATCCACAAATTTGACGCCGTGTACATAAATTACGTTATCGTCAAATTCATCTTTACGAATTCCTTGCTTTTGGTAATAATAATTTGAATGCCAATGTCTATCTTCAAATGCTCGTTGCCTCTTTTTGTCTTTGTTGCGTGGAATGTAAAACAACCAATTTGCAAAACCTTGAAGCTCATCGGGCGCATTCTTCGATGTATACCTAAAATCTGGGTCTATATTTGCTAAGATATCGGGATTTAAATCTTCCGAGAAACGATTTGCATAATCTTGCGGACTTTCATCTTCTTTGGCTGAATAGTAGGCATCATACACCGCTAATCCATAAAGACCCGCATCTAAGGATTTTGATGCGATTCTTGCCAAGCCGAGGCGAGCTCTTAACGGCGATACCCTTTCCGATTCTATGTTTTTTGGAGTATAGAATTGGTTGATATCGTGTAGTTCGCTTATTTCACTTTCCGTGCTTGGTTTAGGTAAGACATATTTGACATCATATGTAGCATCCTTGTGTTTTAAACGTCTTGCGCCCATTGATACCAAGTCACCTTCGACGCCGTATATGTTATGAATTCTATCATTTGGAACGTTACCCACAGGTTTTTGAAATGGGTTTATTGCGGGATTGAATACATGAGCCTCTTTTATTCTAGATTCTTTAGATGCATACTTTTCCATTAGATAATTTTGTACACCGCCGCCTAAGCTATGCCCCGTTAACGCCACATTGCTAGTTGGATATGCATTTAATACATCTATTAAACGACTCTCAGCTTGCTTATATCTACCCGTTTCTCGTTGTTTTCCGATAAGAGTTTTTAGATTCACATCGAACCAATCCTCGTATGCTAACGGGATACGTTGTGGGTCACTGACTAAGACATCGGCATCTTTTAAACCCGACACATCACTTCCTCGTTGTGCAATAATAACTTCATCTCTTAACTTGTGTTTTAAAACAATTGCATTTCTATCCGACAAGTCTTTATCCAAGTCGTAACTCGGCAAATCCAACATTGCATTTTGAAAACGTTGTGGGCTTTCCTTCTTAAATGCATATGCATACGAAAGCTCACTCGCTCTAGCCATCTGAGCCATCCTCTCGTCATCTTTAGTGATAGTGTTTTTGCCTATTATACGTTGACCTAACGAGGTTTCTTTTGTCATTTCTTCAAGCTATTTGCCGTATTTTGTTTTTAGAAATCGATTATGAGCTTTATCTACTTTACTCAAACGTGTCGAGGTTGTCGGCTTTAAGGTATCTATGTCATATTTTGGCTTATTAGTGATTCCGGGCTTGGTTAGAACATTTTTGCCTTTGTTTTTGATAACGAGGGTTTTGGGTTTTTGATTTGTAACTTCATCATTTGTTGCCGTTCTTTTCGGTTTGGACACAAATGTGTTGTCTAATGTTCTATAGTTGAAAGCACCAAATGGTTTTTGGCATTTATTTTGGTCGGGATTTTCAAAACAACTTGTCATTATTATATACTTTCAATATATATATATATATTTAGGGAGTTTTAAAAGTATACACCGACGAATTTCCGGAAGGCCTAGTGGACGATGATGGATAACCGTTGCTTGGAGGAGTAAATGTGGATACCGAAGGATAGTTAACGGCGCCACTACTCATTGGTTTCATTTGATAACGTCTCTCGGGCATCGCTCTATTTAACATCGCTTCCGATTTTAGAAACTCGGTAAATTGGATGTCGTCCGCAAATGTCGAAGTTTCGGGGAGAGCGTATGCCGAGACAATTGGGTGTCGTAGACGAATGTGACCTTGTGTTAAATGGTCCGTGTGACGAGATGCAAATGAATACAATTTATTCATTTGCTGTTCATCGTTTAATGAGTTGCCCCGTTTATCTCTCATCGTCGGAATGGCTGTGGTTGACTTTGCTTGTCGAGCTTTGGTGGGTGTATGAAAGGTCGCACCATCAGATTCATTTCGGAGAAATGACTTAAACTCGTCCATCAAGTTGTGCCGATTGAGCCAACTTATTCCTTCCGATGGTGAAGCTATTGTTTTTGAAATGACTTTTAAATTTTCGATTTCCGCTTTACTTTTGAATTCTTCAAATAATGCTCGCCTCTCAATTGGCGTCATATTGTCAATCTTATTTAACACAAAATGTTTATTGTTTTCTAATAGCGGGTTGAACTTGGGTTCGGTGTAATCTATAATCGGTTTGCCGTTGATTAGTATTCCGTCATCGAAATTCGGAACCGAAGGTGCATATCCGCCAGATTTTTGTGCAAATTTTTGTGTTTGTTTTAGTAATTTTTCATGACTTATAGGTGTTATTCCAAGAGCATTTGCTTCCATTTGCCTACATAAAGCCGCGTTTTTACGTTTACTTAAAGTTGGACGTAGCATATGATTTGTATTATTAATATATAGCATAACATATTATACAACATCAAAATGGGCACCAGAAAGGAATGGATAGCGAAACTTCGCTCGTGCGCAAATGAGTATCAAAAAGGGAAAACTACTAAAATTGTCAATAGGTCTCCATCTAAACTAAAACTGCCTAGCATAAACAACACAAAAACACCTATACGACCACAATATGATTTGTTGCCGGATGGACAATCACGAGCGATTGCGAAGACAATATATTCCCTCGAGTCACGAAGTTATTTGAGAAAACAAAAACAAATTTCAAATAGAATACGAGGAAAAAATAATCTATTATAAGATAATATACTATTAAATGAAGTGCTCGTGCAAGGGTAAGCAAAAGAGGGCTAAAAGCTTGAAGAAAACAAGGCATGGTATCGAAACTTTTCGGCCGTATCGATAGTTTTCGATAAGTTTCGAATGAGTATCGATCGATATGAATAAGTACTGTGTGAATATCAATCGATATGAATAAGCGTTGTGTGCATATCAATCGATATGAATACGCGCGATGCCAATATCAATCGATATGAATAAGTTCAATGTCGATATCAATCAATATGAATAAGTGCACATTTTTTTCCACGTATCGATATATTGATATATCAATATGACCTGAGTGCACACAACATTGCAAGCAAATACACAAGGCAATGCAAAAATAATAATGAATTAGACCATACAATGCTATCTAGAACTCTACAGGGTGTTAAGGCATGCCGTCGTGGAATGCTCAATTGTGCCTTCTGTAAGGCCTTTCCTTAAGTCAGAATGCATGGCCCCCACCTTAGAGAAGGCGCGCTCCACACCTGCCTGCTTGATGGAACTTGATGTCACGGTGCGGTTGCGGCTCATATATTATGGCCCCCATATGACGCTAGGAGGTACGTATATATACCAGGATCTGAATATGGGTGTTCGACCAACATAAATCCAATATTTGGGTAATCTAAGATCGATTAATCGATACTCATATCGATTAATCGATATGGCCAATCGCTGTACTTTAATTTTGTATGATCGATCGGTATGAATAAGTGACCTGGAGGTATCAATCGATATGAATAAGTCCCCAAGGGGTATTCGATCAATATGAATAAGTAGTCCAAGGGTATCAATCAATATTCAATATTTCGATATGTGACCACTTCCGCGACTCAGATGGGATGGATTGACTGTTTTTTGTACTCACCCATATGGTGCGCGATTCCTATAGTTTAGCATTTTTGAGAACCAATTTTCATGTTGAGAATCCGATATTTGATGTCCACATATGTCAGTTGCATGTTACCACAACCCTAATTTGGGTTTAAAGGTCCCAAAATGGACTCAAATTGCAGTTTTAGCCACATTTTAGCAACTTTCACCTTGATTGCGCCCATATGGGGCGCGATTCCTACGGTCTAGCATTTTTGAGAACCAATTTTGATGTTAAGAATCCGATATTTGATGTCCACATATGTCAGTTGCATGTTACCACAGCCCTAATTTGGGGTTTAAGGTCCCAAAATGGACTCAAATTGCAGTTTTAGTCACATTTTAGCAACTTTCACCTTGATTGCGCCCATATGGGGCGCGATTCCTACGGTCTAGCATTTTTGAGAACCAATCTTGATGTTGAGAATCCGATATTTGATGTCCACATATGTCAGTTGCATGTTACCACAACCCTAATTTGGGTTTAAAGGTCCCAAAATGGACTCAAATTGCAGTTTTAGCCACATTTTAGCAACTTTCACCTTGATTGCGCCCATATGGGGCGCGATTCCTACGGTCTAGCATTTTTGAGAACCAATTTTTCATGTTGAGAATCCGATATTTGATGTCCGCACATGTCAGTTGCATGGTACAATAACCCAAATTTGGGGTTTAAGGTCCCAAAATGGACTCAAATTGCAGTTTTAGCCACATTTTAGCAACTTTCACCTTGATAGCGCTCATATGGGGCGCGATTCCTACGGTCTAGCATTTTGAATAACCAATTTATATGTTGAGAATCCGATATTCGATGTCCGCATATGTCAGTTGCATGGTACAATAACCCGAATTTGGGGTTTAAGGTCCCAAAATGGACTCAAATTGCATTTTTAGCCACATTTTAGCAACTTTCACCTTGATAGCGCTCATATGGGGCGCGATTCCTACGGTCTAGCATTTTTGAGAACTAACTTTCATGTTGGTGGTGACAACTCCGAGATGGAGGATGGTGGAGATGAGACGACATGGGTTGTGTATGCTCTATACGCATGTCGCCCTCGCGGCGGCCTCGTGTTGGCATCGGATGCGGATCGGTGTCATTCCACCGGAAATTTTGTTCACTGCATGCATTGCCTGTTAACTTTGCATCGGCTGCGTCGACATGACCATAACCGCGTTGCTCTCCCCGCAGCGGAGGTCCGAGGTGCTACAAGCGGGCATCACGCAGCTTTCGTCGTTGCAATAAGTGAACGTGCAATGGGCCCTTTATTATGAGTGTGATAAACACCTCAGAGGATAGGGAATTGATGTTATTTGTGGTTATGATTTATGCATGTTAAAATCTTCCCATATTCACACGATCGCGTAGACGCGTACGTAATCGGATCAGACAGGATGAAGCGGATGGCCACTCGTTTATTATTTGTGCGGCGGTGATTATAAAAATATTCATCTCATCAAGCGATCAGAGGAATTCGTCACAATCTATCCATCAATGAAGATATCAAACTATGTTGAAATGCTTACTACTCATCATAGCATTATGTATGGCAGGATGCCATGACGTGAGTTATTGGATCGCCCATCTCACATCCATGGGTTTATAACATAAAACACATTTTATGTTCTCGCTCCTCGCCAGCATAACAACATACTCGACCTCTGTGTGTTCACATTGAGTGTGTCTATGTCAATGTTACTTGTTGCCACTTTTGCTCTACTCTCGATGACATGGTCTACAAGTGCATAATATATACTCGTGCCGCGGATCAAACTTTCCTCTTGTTGCCTCGGCCACGAGCAACAACTTGCGGTGTGGCCGCAGATGATGTAGTTTCTCCTGGCCCTTTGCCTCGCCCACGAGCAACAGGTGGCTGTGCAGCCGCAGATGATGCAACTCTCCCTCGCCCCTTGCCTCGGCCACGAGCAGCAACTTGCGGCACCGCCGTTGATGACGATGCAGCTTCGCCTCGGCCCTTGCCTCGTCCACGAGCAACAGGTGGCTGTGCAGCCGCAGATGATGCAACTCCCCCTCGCCCCTTGCCTCGGCCACGAGCAGCAACTTGCGGCACCGCCGTTGATGACGATGCAGCTTCGCCTCGGCCCTTGCCTCGTCCACGAGCTACAGGTGGTTGTGCAGCCGCAGATGATGCAACTCCCCCTCGCCCCTTGCCTCGGCCACGAGCAGCAACTTGCGGCACCGCCGTTGATGACGATGCAGCTTCGAAAAATATACGAAAAATATGAATGAGCAAAATAATCTTGATTATTATTGTTGTGAACATAACTTCATCATTATTATGCAACTTTCCCCCGGATCATTTCATACACACACACACACACATATATGATATACATATTATATCACTCTAAAAACACCATATATATATATATATATGGCCCTGGAAGACTAATGAAACTCCATAATGAAAATTATTTTTTCCAAAAGTGTGCCGTGTGCGTGTGTGTGTGTGTGTGACCTTGCTCATGCATTTGTATCGTGGATGGATACATATTGTTATATATGTGTGTATGTGTGGTGCGGCCTGTGTGGTTTTAGCATGTTTCATATATTACGCATGCTCGGATTTGCTATGCGTGCATGTATAGGCTGTGGCATAATTGTCATTGTGAACATCACTGCATCATTATTAGGCAACTTGCCCCCGGAGAATTTTCCATCCATATTTGTTGGCAATGTGATTCTAGACCTCATCAAAACCCAGCAAAATAATTAAGTAATCAACCTTGTTTTGTTTTTGTGCAGTGTTGTGTGTGTGTGCGCGCGCGCATGCGCACGCGCGTGTGAACATGCTTGTGCGGCATGTGTATGAATGGATGCATATTACTGTGTGGGGGGGTGTGGCTTTGTGTGCAGGCTGTGTGGCTTTAGCAACTTGTCTAAATTAGGCATGCTCGGATTTGCTATGTACATTTGTATAGTAGTAGGTTGCATAAACTAAATTGTGTATGCTTGGATTTGCTATGTATACTATCTTGTATATAAGCTGTATATACAAGTAGTATACATAGCAAATCCAACCACACTTCTATTTTAGAAAAGTTGCTAAAGCCACACAACATAATACAGCCTATACAAGATAGTATACAGAGAAAATCCAAGCATGCTTAATTTAGAAAAAAATGCTATATCACCCATGCAGCCTATACAAGTATACATAGTAAATCCAGGCCTACATAATTTAGAAAATTTGCTACTAAAGACACAACATATTACAGTATATGCAAGATAGTATACCTAGTAAATCCAAGTATAAGTATACACATTGTGATATATCACAGCCTATACAAGTATACATACTCAATCCAAGCATACATAATTTAGAAAAGTTGCTACATCGCAGTCTACACAAGTATACAACATAGCAAGTACACGCATACTTAATTTAGAAATTATGCTAAAGCCACACAGCCCGCAACACATAACAATATTCATTCATCCATACACACACACGCGCACACACACGTACACACACATATTTAAGTATTTTGCAATCTGCAACTACACGCATACACTTACACACAATGCGTGGTGGTAAGCCAGAGTGAATACTAATGTGTACACTTACACACATGAGCACACATGAGCACACACATTATCACGAGCTTACCTTGAGGTTTGCTTCCGCTAGAATCTCCACCTTGACGACAGTACCAAGTCCGATGCCCCCAAACATCCAGCATCGGAGCATATTTGATTCTGGCCCACCCTCTCGTTGCTTGACATTGTATTTCGATTGAAGATGAATGCTATCAAGCTGTGTATTTTCGGGCAATTTGTGTATGTGGAATCCGCTGAATGTCGTCGATCTCAGCAGGCGTTAACAACTGCTTGCATAATGCATCGATGTCTATCTTCGTGGTGCCATCCATTATGCCAGCTACCATTTGCAGTCCTGCCATCTGCACTGCATGCTTCTCTTCTAGCAGCACGGTGCATGCAGCATCAAGTTCTGTTCAAAAAGAAACCACGGAATATATCATCTTATTAGCACGTATAACCATCGATGCATGGTGGTAAGTCAGCATCAAAGTTAATAACACATATGTGTGCGTGCATGTAATGAGCGTGGACCTACCTCGGATACGATGTTTGTCGGCGTGCGACACGGAGTGCATTGCGTTGATCGCCTCGCATTGTTTATGAGATATATACTCCCCAACTTCTTTGTAACTAGATAATGGTGTCGCAGTGCCATGTGGAGATGTCACCTCCACATTTACATCTGATGCAACTACCTTCAGCAGTGGTCGTTTGCGCGGTGTGGTAGTCGTCACTTCGAAAGTAGCACGAGCTGAACTTCGAAGCTCCCTTTCATGCAACACCTCTGCAGCCGTGTCGATGGCAGTCGTGGCAATGTTATTGGCGGTATGCTCTTGGGCTGCAACATATCCGATCACCGGCACCGCGTCATGTCGCCGCATACAACGCGCAATCTCTGCATGGTGCGCATATGATTGTGCATAGCTACACGGACGACGCGCGTATTATTACCATTATTATAGAGCGCATACGTTGCCATTATGTCCACAATTAACATCTGCCGTACTAATATGATAATTCACAATAAGCGTGTGCATGCGTACCATCATCGGCTGTGCAACTTTCCGATCTTGAACGGCCTCTCCTTGTTAACCACTTCGCGGGGAGTTGATTAGTTGCAGCGTCATCGCCGTCTGTCTCAACTATCAATTGTCGCTCTACATTGATGATAAAATTACTGTCCGAAGCCGAGAAAGCAGATACGCCATTCTTTATACGATCCCGCAACGTCGGCGCATCAGTTTGTATTATTGAAGTCGGAGCTCCGCGTGGATGTCGCCAGTCGTTATCAGAAGGAGGTTGCTGGGGCAACAAGTGCGCGTTGCTGCAACCTGCCTGCTTAGAGACACAACGCGAACACTTATCGTTGGCCGCAAAGTTTAGGATAGAACACGCCTTTCTATTGCTCGCCATATCAGTTGCGAATAGGTTCGGCTACACGACAACAACTATGCGGCAAAATCGCGCATACCGCCATTTGCGTATGCGCCATTGACGCTCGGCTTTGACACGCTCATGCGCGAAAATTCTCGAGAGACTGCCTCTAAAAAGATTGCAGAAGCTTACGAAGTAATGCCGTGCATGGCGCTCGCGAATTCAAGCAACCGGCTTAACAGTGGCTTCACAGTGGCTATCGGCTTCAACGTAAGCTTCTGTAAGCCAAGCACTCAGGAATTTATAAATTCGCGCCAATTCGGCGTTTCAGGCACCGTGTAATTATTGGTTCGAACATACCCCCCCCTTCGCACCCGACCATCCTTCGTCCGAATTCGGCGTGTGGGGACCAGTACAACATCCATCCCATCTGAGTCGCGGAAGTGGTCATGTACCAAATTCATATCAATAAATAGAAATTAATCGAAATATCGATAGTATCGAAAAATTGAATATCGATACCATGCCTTGGAAGAAAAATGCATCGTATTATAAACCCTTGTATAGGAAGCGTTCAAAACATATCTAGCTTATAAGATATATGGATATTTTCAATAATTCTTGCGATTTACAAGCGTTCGGAAATGTGTTCGTAATGATAATTGCGGCAATCTTCGGTGGCATACGAATGAGTCGTTGCAAATATATCGAAACCCCGTGTTGGAAATGCCAAAGAGAATTAATCAGTGAATCGGAATTGGCAACAAATGTGTAATTTCAATTAAGTTACACTCTAATGAATGCATATAAAGTTAAAGTTAAGATTTGTCATTCTTTCTAAGCATTTAATGGACGATTTATATTGTTTATATTTGTTCTTATCGGATTTTTACTTTTTTAGAGCTACCATCAACTGACACGTCGGATACTATATATTTGTTATCAGCTGAGGTGGCGAGTGATAACAGAATATTCTAAAGTGATAACAGAATATTCTACCCGATAACAGAATATTCTACCCTGATAACAGAATATTCTACCCTGATAACAGAATATTCTACCCCGATAACAGAATATTCTACCCCGATAACAGAATAAATTGTCAAGGTGGCAGGCAATAGAAAAACTTAAAAAACAAGATATCTACCTTCATTCTGGCTAGAGAAGTTGCGAACATGTAGAAATCTAGTGAACCAGCCACGCGAACCGGCGTGAGATCTTGCAAACCGGCAGATTTCTACACAAAGCTAAAGCTTGCACAAATCCTGCACCACAGACATGCACACCAGAAAAGTGAATATCAGATTTTGCCCTACCTGGACAAATCTAGATGCACACAGCGCACGCGAAGAGTATATGGGTGGAGAAGTATAAGAGTTGAAAAACAGTCAAACTAAAGCAATGTCTCGTATGACCAAGAAAGGGATGAAGGCACCTGCTCACAGGCTCGCCAGAAGCAGAATAGGCAAATGCTGAAGAACCGAACAGTAAGAAAGCAAACGCACCCGAGCATAATGTAGCTAGGCTTTAAACATATATCTAATTGGTTCCTGCGCAGCAAATTTTGTCAGCTTGTAACATACCAGCGCACAACAGACACGCACACAGCACACAAAATGATAACGGAGAAAGGACTGGGACGAGTGTAAAAACCGAAAAGTGAAAAGTAGCGTGAGCGAGACAAGGCCTCACAGGTGGGTACCTTTCCGCTGAACAGTGGGCCACCTCGTTGCCGCCGCCATCGAATATGAAACAGAGCATCGACCTGAACATCGATATATACACACAACGTTAGTTACAACAACCCAGTGGACACCGTACAAGGCAAACAGATGCTCGGGAACAAAAATGATGAGAGCAGCAACGAAAAGAGGCAAGAAAGTGCCTACTTGTAAAAACCCGAAAAGAGAACACAGGCGTGAGCAACACAGGACCTAAAGGGCGGGTACCTGTTCTCCAGTCGATGGGTGCATCACGTTGCCGCCGTCGATGTGTTGAATCAGAGCTGCGATCTGCATACATACACACAAAAAGTTCGGCAAAGTAAAAAGAGATATTGTCCGGTCGGGGGCAACTAACATGACAACCGCACTACAACATTCTACAGTTAGCAAGCGAGGGGAATCGTACCTCACAGTGGCAGTTCTACGGGGTGACACCACTGGCAAACGGGGTGACACCACGTGCAAAAGCATGCGTATGAGTGCATAAATTGTGCAACATTGAAAAAGGCAAACAACAATAAAGGCACGCTTCTCACCTCTGCTGAACAGAGATTCCGGACAGCCTAACCTCCAGCTGTGCAGCCGAAACCTGCAAAGCACAATCCTGCGCACCAAACACAACGTACCGAGTTATGCATCGAGCAGGCAAAACGGGCAGGCACCGCATTATGCATCGAGCTGGCTACCAGGCTAGCGCGAAATTTCACACGCTGAACAGATTCTTACACAAGGTGGATTCCAAACACATGGTACGCTAGGCTTCTCACATCTAGTGAACAAAATCCCGACAGCCTAGTCTCTAACCATGCTGTGCAGCCTAAACCTGCAAAGCACAATCCTGCGCAGAAAATACAGCGTACCGAATGATTCATCGAGCAGGCAAGATTGCACCATAAGCCTGCGCAGAAACGAAGCACAATCCTACACACTGCACCACATTCCCGAGCAGAAAACACAGCGCACGAAATCATGCATCGAGCACGCAACGGGCGGGTACCTGCTCTTCAAACAATGGGCAACGTCTCGTTGCCCGTCGTTAAGCATAGCCGAGATTTACACAGGCCTGCGTACCACACATGCACAGCCATACCACAGTCATTGTGATTGAACTCCAAAAGCGAAAACTGGGAAACACGCGCAATATCATTAGTTGACATATGAAAACTCCGAAACAAAGAACAGGCATCAAGACATAGCGAAACGAGAGAAGACAAGGCGGATACCTCCTCGCCATAGCGGGTTGCCGTCGTGATACCGCCCCCACCATTTTGATATCACAGTTGTGATCTGCATAAACGCAACAATACAGACAACATAAGATAAAAGAAAAACGAACATGTAGGCAGTAACTATTCAGGTCAGAGCGGGATAAAGGTACGCCCAACTTCACAAATTGCAGGCGGTGGAACCGTACCTTCCAGTGGCAGGGTCGGGTGTGGTCCCGAGGCGTGCCATCAGGCTAACGCACTACCCTGCCTCGGGTGCTTGCATGAGTGCAAGCAAAGGAACAAACATCAAACGTTTGTGACCTACCCGCATGCCGGGCACAGATGAATTCTGCGCAATGCAATGATCATCGCTGGTAAGACTGTAAAAACGCATCCGGAAAACGAAGGAAGATAACAAAAAGCTGAAAGTCAAATACTGCACTACGTCGTCAGAGCAAACAGTCAACGCAGCTGCGTGACGACAAACCGCCAAAAAAGAGGCATACGAACGTACTTTTGAAGCGCTCACATGCCAGCACGCGCGGAGAGATCTGTCTCAAGTAGCCTGCACACAGACAGCACACAACTCTTAGTAGCTTGATACGTTAATGAAAAGGGCACGCGGGTTTGACTCAAGTAGCTCCGGCCGCCGCGGCCGAAAATGGCCTGAAAATCTCGGATGTACAACACTCGAAAAGGAACAAGGATAGAGGATATCACAACTTCCGAGGCAAACATGTAAGCATAAGAACAGGGTACGCGACGAACGTTGACCAGGAAGTCGTTCCCACCACATGACAGTGTATTAGACATACCTCCCACACCAAAGCAGTACCTGCAATCAATCTGAGAACACGCAACGAAAAGCGAAGGGATCAAACCAGTCAGCGAGGCCAGGGGATGTGCACACAGCAGATAGGGAACAATGCTGCGCTGCCGAACAAGTCTTTCACAAATGAGCGTTTGAACCTGCGGAGCGATCAACTGTAGTATTCGGGTCAAATCCGATCGTTAATTTTAATCGAACGGTTTAATTTAAATAATGTCATGAAATCGCGATCGGTGCGATCGATCGGTGCGCTTTGACGACTCAAACTCGTTAAATGTATGCAATCCGACGTGGAAAGCAATAACACAGTACTTCAACCGATATCAAATCCGACGTGGCCACTCTTAAAAATCCGATAAGCTAGTTATCGGTTTTCTACGGGGTGACACCACTGGCATCGTCGCGCTGACGCGCGCCGATACCAGTGGTATCACCCCTCCGAAAACCGATAACTAGCTCATATATATGTCTCCGTTTAAAATAAATGGAAGTAAGTTGTCAAGTATTTCTATACACATATGATGCTTAAATATGTCTTTCGGACAATCTTGAAAGTCGTCCCCAAAGCGTGCATCCTCTTCATCACGTTCATCATAGAGTCGTAAAATATTTGCTCGCATAATAAAATACTCTTTTGCGGAGATTTTGTATGATACATCGTCAAGTATTTCAAATTCAATTTCTTCATCCTCTCTATCCACTTCATATACATCCCAAAAAAATTCCAAGATATTATCTTCTAAAATTTCTTCAATAAGCTCAAACCCTCTATCAATATTTCCTCTAAGTAAATCGTCAAAGAATAGCTCAAAAATGTTGTAAAATAGAAATTGACTTATGTCCCACATCAACAATTTGTTAGGATTAAGTATTTTATATTCCTCTATGAGTTCAAAATAATAATCTTTTAAATCATTAAATTCAAAATAAATTTTGTAATTATATATTTTTCTTTGAATTTCAATAGGTAGCGAAAAGAAAAGATTTATTTGAGTAGGCATATCCTATTTATTCTATTTAGAGCTTTTCTTAAAGTTAAAAAAAGGATATGAGAGAATGTGAGAGAATGTGAGAGAATAACATAAATTAACATTTATTTATTTAAATAAAAGGTAATGAGTAGTAGGGTAATTTAATGGGTTGTTTTAAAAAGTATATCAAAGGAAGAAAAGTATTTTTGTAGAATAAATTTTATGAAATAGAAAATGTTTTTTCAAATGCCCATTACTAGCTACCCAATACCCTATTCGTTTATTAAATACGCATTTTTACCGAGATGACCGAGACGATGCTATTTCCGCGATTTAACCTGCTGAAATTTTGGGGGGTCAACGTAGGGGACTCCCCCTCGTCGATTAAATCGGCAAATTTTGATATGAGGGAATATGAGGGAATATGAGAGATTAACATAAAATTACTTAACTTTATATATATATTTATTTATATAAAAA
>LGRX02026333.1:0-13125 GCA_001247695.2 Cymbomonas tetramitiformis | reverse complement strand
ACCCTGATTCTTCTGTGGCTGTCTCTGATTCTGAAAAGGATTCTGAGCTGGTGGCTTACCCTTGATCTCCTTTCCATCATTGGTCCTGGTGGCAAAACAATCCTTCTCGATGTGACCAACACGACCACAACGCTTGCAGGTCTTATCATTCTGTGATTTTCCTTTTCCTTTTCCTTTGCCCTTGCCTTTACCACCTTTTCCTTTGTTCCGATTCTGATTGGAGTTCTGGCTGCCACTCTGATTCCAATTCCGATTTCTGTTGGTTCTGTCATATGGCTTCTGGCCACGTCCTCTGTCCTTATCCTTCTTGGATGGACCTCCAGATGACTGCTCCTTCTGACCCCGATAGTGAAGGGTTTCTGATTGCTTTGAGTGAATGACGTAGTTCAAATCAAGCAATATCTGTGTGGTTTCTTGCCACGACATATTGTTCCTCTGCTCTTCTGTCAGGTATCTGAGCTGGAACTGTCTGCGGAGATCAGAATCCATACTGGTGACGAATCTGTCCTTTATTAGCACATCATTTAAATCAACTGCTGCTAAAGAAGCCAGTGATGTAAATGTGCGCAAATAATCTGCAAAGGTTTGGGTTCCTTGAGTCAGTGCCATTAGGTGTTTCTTGGCTACTGATCTCTTATGAGGATTACCAAATTGTCTGAGGAACGTCTGTCTGACCATCTCATAAGTGGCATATGGTTGTTGTGCCAAGACCTGGAAATAGTGTCTGTCGTTATTCTGTATGAGAGTAAGAAACACTGTGATCAAATCCTTATCATTGACACCTGGATAAGTGAACTGGAAATATCTGTCCACTGTATCCAACCAGACCTCTGCGTCCTGTCCTGATTTGAATTCCCTAGGTGGTGTCATTTTCACCTTGGGGACCAAACTGGGTGGAGCTGGTGGAGCTGGTGGAGCTGGTGCTGGTACTGAATCTGCATCTGGGTCTACAAAGACCATCGGAGGACTGTCTTCTGTATACTCTGCTTCTGGTGCCTGAGGCTCATTGGCAGGATCCTTGTACCGGCTCATATCTGGTTTCATGCGACTGACATTGTCATAATAGCCTATGTGGTCATATCTGGTTAGTGTATCGGCATAACCAGCAATCCACTTTGGAACCTTAAACCGACTGTATGCATCGTATGAACCAAGTATGTCGAAAAACCAAGTCGAATGATCTGGGTTGATATCAGGAATCTCATGCTCTTCCTCTTCGATAGTAACCATCTAAAAACAAAACACAACACAAAAAATATTTTCAGCTAATTGTCTAACTGAGTGTGTGTGATTTATATGTTATATATGGTATATCGGTATGTTTACATACATGTATTATATTCGTACATAATAATGAGGTAAGTATATATATATATATATCCACCTTCTTCCCCCCTCAAGGAAGTGTGTGATATAGTGGCAGTTGTCAATTGCCAATACCTCAAAATAGCATGCATTCCTTATAGGAATCATTTGTCACAGTTCTTGGGTTGTTGCCCGATACATAATCATGTTTGTGTCAAAAACAACATGATATGTTAATGCTAAATACGAAGTTTATCGAAATTATAGTGGTATTTAGGGCATATATAGTTACAGTGGCCCTTATACTCCATAATGTGATTAGGGTGTTACATGGTATCAGTAACCCTAATATAGGTAAAAAATAAGCAGTATAATGTTTTTGCAAAGATTTTTAAGCAAAACTGCATTTAATACCTACATGAATGTAAGGTGGTTTTCAGGAGGTACGTTACACCCTTGTTACACACATTTAATTTTTAGGGTGTTACATGGCGTTACACATGCTGCATAAATCAGGGATTGTTATTTGATAGGTAAATATTCATTTTAGCAAAAAAAATCAATCCGAAATTTTCAAAATGTGTTTTACGTACAGCATTTTGAGCGATTTATTGTTACAGCAATATGTATACCCCTACATATTCCACACCCAATATCTAGGGCGTTACACGAGATATGACATGTGTCATTATGATTTCCTGATACCTCAATAGGTATAAAATCATAATTTTAAATAAAATGGGCACACATTTTTCATTTTGAAATCATGCGTGGAGCATTTTTACCCATTTTACAGCTTTTTCAGCTATCTAAAATATTGCCTCGGTGACATATCTCAGTGTATATGTGGAATGTAAAGTACAGAATCACTGGAAGGAACTTCACGTTTGCACATGACAAATTTCATAGCAAATAAGTGAGTTGTGCTGAATATCAACATTTATGGTTGACGGCATTCTGGGTTTTACTGATTCAAACCCATGCACAGCAAATGTACTTTTCTGATTATGTATAGATTTATCAACTTAAGTGGGAACATCCATTCAGGAACATCCACTTCAGTGATATTTGTCAACCTATGATTTGTTCTGAGCATAGGTCTGTGCTCTTAAGATTTATCAAAGTGATATATCTTATTTAGAACAAATCTGGACTTTGCTGGATATAATCACAGCAACTTGACACAGCACATTTATATGTATGTGTTGTCCTTAACACTATTGTTAGATATCATGTAAATACTGATCTGTGTGTTGCATGCAATTGATCTGATCAAGTCTGATTCAACTGTCAATATGCAACGTAGTTGTTGTAGTTGCTCCAGCGATGATATGTGGGATGAGACGAGTGGACTGCACCCAACAGTTACCAGCTGTTTTATGGGTGCAGTATTTTGCCTTCGGGTCTGGAGATAACTCCATCCAGCCCTGCAGCATGTTGTCTTATCCTGTTCCCTTATGTATCGCCATCATTGACACTTTCTGATACGGCGAGATAAACAGGCGCCGTGAATATATTATCAGTATACAAATAAACATTGCAAAGTTGGACAGCAATGCAAGTGTACGGATGAGCGGGTTTGTGAGTGCAGTCTCTGTAAGAAGATCTGCTGAAGCACAACGCTTCCTCACTTTTGTACCATACGTCTCCCATCATCTTAGATGGTACCGCCATTGGGTTGTGAGCCCGAGACGTAGGTTGAACGACCAGCATGGTAATAACGACTAGTTCGTTCATGCTGCGCATGCGAGTTCCGCGCATGCTAAAAGCCAAGATGGTTCTTGTTTGTATTCAAGATGTATCTTTGCTTTGCCATCTTCGAGTTCGACATACGAACTCTCGATGACAGGGATGCCTGATGATATGACATTATCATCTGGCGACATGTACAGTCATCGTCGACCGTACTGACGACTGTCATATTAATATATGACGCGACTCGACATGTACAGTCATGATCGACCATACTGTCGACTGTCATAATAATATATGACACGACCGACTGTCATAATAATATATGACATGACATGGTATGACATGTCTGACAGGTATGACACGTATGACATGTATGACACATATGTCATCGGTCATGACCCTGACAGATCTCCCCTCTTAAAAGAGTTGTGACCTCACAACGGGCATACCTTTGTATATGTCTATGATGTCTTTGTTGTTGTCGCTTCTTGCTGGTACCAGTCTTCTTACACCGATTTGAGGCGTCCCTCATGGTGTTTTTAGGTTATTGGGGGGAACTGAGTCCACTTTAGTCCCTCACCTTACAGTTCTTAGGATGTAGCCCACCTTTCTGGAAATCGTATCGTATTTCAGAGTGACGTTTCAAGGTTCAATGAATTGCGTTTCGTGATGCAGATTGACGCTGGATTACTGATTGATCCATACGTATCGTGCGTCAGAGTGACGATTCAAAGCATCCGAAGTGTACGTTACGGATTATTTGCGCTAGCCGTCGTCGCTTTAGCGAACGATGATCCCACGATTTAACGATTTATAATCGCACGATTCTCGGCCTGATATAGTGCACCCAACCCTTCCTCCCCTCCTTAAGCTACTTTGGAGGATCATAGGTGGCGATGGGGAGCCCGATTTTTGGGGCTTGTTTTTAATGCAAACGGAGTGGCCCTGCTTAACGGAATTGGACTTATAATCCTCAACCGGTCTGCTCAACTCCTCAATGTTTTTGTCCAGTACGCACGCTTTGATAAACATCTATCGCGATGAGTGAGAATGGATTCGCCACGTACTAATGTGAAATTTATTTAGTTATGTTTGTCAAGCACAACTTAGGATCACAACTCCGTCTACCTCAGTCGATGTCTCCGGTAGCTTCGGATGACTGGCCAAGAATCCGATGACAAACCACGGTTTTGGCAAAGGTAGCATTTAGCAGTTTTTATTTATCCACAGATATGATATCTCGCATGTGTGCGTATCTGTGCAAGGGTATGATTTTGAACAAGGCTCACTAAACCTTTAGCAAGGAAGGATCAATTCCCGCTTCAATGCAACATAATGATAAACATTAAGAGCAAGGTTATATAGATGATCGACATGTATTAGTATATATTACAAGAAGTAAGGGCATAAGGCTTAATATAATGGTTAGCCTTCATACGCAGCTATAATGTCTGCTGCATTGGTCAGCTCTGTGGCTTTGACCCAGGTGTCATGCTCAGGACCGTAGCCTGCATATCGTACTAAATAGTATTTGACACCTCTAGTGAACTTATCCGAGAGTATATGTGATATCTCAAACAGTGGTTGCCCTTCTTCGGTGATCATCTGTGGCAGAGGCAAAGGTGCTTGGATCGAGTCATTGTACAGCTCTAATCTGGATACAGGCTGTACCGGATGAATACGGATATCAAGATTTCCGAAATCTAACTCGTATGCACGTCCATGGCTAAGCACTTTGGAAATGGTGAACGGTCCAATATATGGCTGCTTAAAGTGTCTGCCTGCCTCTGTCAAACCAGTCCATTGAATAAACTCGGTCCGTAAAAGAACTTTCTGCCCAACTGCAAACTGCTTAGGCATGTGAGTCTTATTGAATCTGGCTTGGCTAATTTCTGCTGCTCGGGAAATGTTGTCTACCGCGTTGGCATGAACAGCCGAGTACTGGTCAAAATGATCTCGAATAGCTCTTTGTATTGGAACAGGAGCTTCTGGCGGAATAGTGATAACCAGGTCATGAGGCGAAAGTGGTTGCGCCATCGAGTCGAGATAAAATGGTGAATAACCAGTTGATGCAGAAACGGTATTGTTAATTGCAAACTCCACCAGAGGCAACTTGTCCTCCCACGAATTGGCTGAAGTATCATTGCAACAACACCTGAGGATGAAAAAAAAAAATACTACTTAATCAGTTTATAAACCAGAGGATGGTGAAATCATATCATGAATCAACAATTTGAAAAATACCTGAGGATGTCCTCAATGAAGGCATGGCTCCTCTCATTGGCAGCATTCGACTGTGGATGGTGTGATGACGTCATGGACAATCTCGTACCAGTAGATTTCCACAGTGTCTGCCAGAATGTAGAGGTGAATCTGGGGTCTCGATCTGAGATGATGTTCCTCGGAAGACCATGGAGCTTGAAGATATGCTGCATATAGATAGAAGCAGTATGCTGAGCTGTCCAGGTCATGCTGAAGGGAATGAGATGACAACGATGAGAGAATTGGCACATTACCACAAATATACTGTCGTGCCCATTAGTGGTGATAGGCAGGTCAGTGATCCAATCAAGAGATACATCTAGCCATTTTGTCTTAGGCACGGAATATCGTATATGTGCCTGACCATAAGGCTTGTGTCGCCTCGTTTTCTGGCGCTGACAAACGGGGCACTCCCGAATGTACTTGATGGCTGCCGTTGTCATTCCTGGCCAATAATACCGGCTACGCAGAAGATGAAGCATGCGATTTTTGCCTACATGACCAGAAATAGTGGCTGAGTGGCACTCATGAAGAAGAATGTGGCGAAGTTGTGTGATCTCACCGTCATCTGTGGGGACTTTAGCTGTTGGTGGAATGTACAGCTGTCTGCCATATATGGTCTTACGATAGATCAACCCCTGAATGAGCTCGAAGCTGTAGCTGCTGACTGACTGTGACGAAGTCGATGATGTCAGCTTAGCCAAAATAGTCTGTGCAAATGTGTCACGATCATACTCGGATATAATGATGTCGTGTAGCTGATGAGCTGATGAAGAAGATATAAGAGCAATGAATGTAGGATCTGCAGATGGAATGACCTCGCTGATGTCCATATGATGAAGACAATCAGTAAGTTCAAAAAGTGCAGAGATACGCGTGAGTGCGTCTGCAACCTTATTCTTCTCGCCAGCAATGTGCTCCATACGGAAGTTGTATTCAGAGAGCTCATCCAACCATCGTGCCTGTTTGGGGCTCAGTGTGGATTTGGTCTGGAAATAAACCAGTGGCTGATGATCTGAGCGTACAATAGTCTCAGGAGCTCCCAACAAGATGTGGCGAAAGAATCGGAAGCCTTCCACAATGGCAAATAGCTCGATCTCAGGAATAGGCCAACGTCTCTGTGTATCGGATAGAGTGACGCTGTGATAACCACATGGCTTCATACCTTTTCCTTGATCCTGGAGTATTACTTGACCAACGTGTGTGCCTGATCCATCGACCTCCATAATAGATGGCAGTTTCTGATCTGGAAGCTGCAATACTGGAGCGTTACAGATGGCACTTTTGAGGTTATCAAATGCCTGCTGCTGCTCAGTTTTCCAGACAAACTCTGCATTATCTTTAAGGAGACGATTGAGAGGCTCGGCAACTTTGGAGAACTTTGGTATGAATCTCCTAAATTGACCGACCATGCCCAAGAATGACCGAAGGGATGACTTGCCATCTTTAGCCATACGGCGTAGAGGCTGCTTTCCAACGGTAGGACCATAAGACACTGGAGGCTGAATTGCCATGACTGCTCGGATTCTGTCTTCGATGATGGATAGGCCTGCTTCAGAGATGTGATGTCCGATAAAGTCTATAGATCTGACGAACAACTCCACCTTGGAAGGCCTGATGTAGAACTGGTGATCTCTGCAACGCTGGAGGAACTGTCGAACATGCTTCACATGGCTGTCAAAATCTGGACTGTATACAATAGTGTCGTCCATGAATATGACAAGGAACTGGTCGATGAAGTCAAAGAATGCCCGGTTTCCTACACGAAGTGCTGTTGCAGGAGCATTGGTCAATCCGAAAGGCATAACTGTCCATTCATAAGAACCGTATCTGGTGCGAATAGCAGTTTTATGAATGTCGTCTGGATGAATGGGGATTTGGTGGAAGAACTGGTTGAAATCAAATCTACTGAACCAGCGTGCTCCCTTAAGCTGTTCAAGAAGGGTATCATGGGGTGGCAACGGATATGTGTCCTTTATGGTGATATTGTTAAGGGCACGATAATCGCAACACATCCTCCACTTTCCCCCTGGCTTAGGAGCGAAGATGATTGGGCACCCATATGGTGATGATGATGGACGAAGGATACCCAACTCGACATATTTAATGATTTGCCGTTTGAGCTCCTCCATCATGGGTACTGGAATGGTACGTACTGGCTGTGATGGTGGCTTATGCCCAGGTTCAATGTTGATTCGATGATAACCACCTTCAAACCGTTCTG
Source organism: Cymbomonas tetramitiformis (assembly GCA_001247695.2). Taxonomy (NCBI): domain Eukaryota; kingdom Viridiplantae; phylum Chlorophyta; class Pyramimonadophyceae; order Pyramimonadales; family Pyramimonadaceae; genus Cymbomonas; species Cymbomonas tetramitiformis. The sequence continues at coordinate 5,639 of LGRX02026333.1, read as the reverse complement.
GCCTATGACCAGCTGGAAGATCCTCCTGGAATATGTCTGAAAATTCTTCTCTCACTTGATCACGTGCTGCTGTGACCTCGGGGTCTTCCATAGTGGTGTCTGAGTCTGATGCTGCAAAGACCAGTTCACCGTCAACCTCTGAGAGAAAGAAGAGATAAGCTACGGCTTCTTCAGCCGAACCACTGGATCGAATGCGACGAAGATGCTTTCTCATGGTGGTAGCGCTGACCAATTCCATTTCAGGAAGGTCATCTGAGTCTGGAGTCTGCTCAACTCTGGACAATACTGTGCGAATACTGGAGCCTGATGAATGCTTCCTAGTGATCGTCAGATTTTTGGTCTGAAAGTCAATGTGTGGATTCCTCCTCTCCAACCAATCTTGACCCAGAATGACAGTGAATGGTTTCATGTCAATGATGTAGAAATCTTCTGTATCCTTATACTTGCTCAAAGAAAATGTAGCCTTGGGAAGATAGGATGTGCATGGTAGTTGGCTTCCTCCAGCCAATCCCACTGAAAATGATGAAGAATCTGTGGGAGCTATACCAAGCTGAGCAGCGAACTGTCTGTCGATAAAAGACGATGTGGCTCCTGGATCTACCAAAATGTGAGTACTCTGTCCATAAACTTTCCCTTTATACAACAACAGCTTCTTCTGTGATTTCAGCTGTGCTGTTTGAGACTGCATCTGTGCGATGTGTTCTGTGGGATTGTCCATCTGCTGAAACTGCAATGTCAGATTGGAAAGGACTTCTTCTGAGATACTCTCAATCCGGCCACTTGCTTCAGTGGCATCTTCAGGCTGATCTACCCTCGGGGTGCTCTCAACACCGGTACCTGCGCAGTACCCTGAGAGTTTCCCTGAGGAGCTGGAGCTGATGGAACTGGATCTGGAGTTGCAACTGCTGCATTGATGCTGTGCTGACTCTTCAGTTCCTTGACCAAGGTGTTGATCGTATTGATGAGTTTGCCAGACCCATCCTTAGCACCCTGATTCTTCTGTGGCTGTCTCTGATTCTGAAAAGGATTCTGAGCTGGTGGCTTACCCTTGATCTCCTTTCCATCATTGGTCCTGGTGGCAAAACAATCCTTCTCGATGTGACCAACACGACCACAACGATTGCAGGTCTTATCATTCTGTGATTTTCCTTTTCCTTTTCCTTTGCCCTTGCCTTTACCACCTTTTCCTTTGTTCCGATTCTGATTGGAGTTCTGGCTGCCACTCTGATTCCAATTCCGATTTCTGTTGGATCTGTCATATGGCTTCTGGCCACGTCCTCTGTCCTTATCCTTCTTGGCTGGACCTCCAGATGACTGCTCCTTTTGACCCCGATAGTGAAGGGTTTCTGATTGCTTTGAGTGAATGACGTAGTTCAAATCAAGCAATACCTGTGTGGTTTCTTGCCACGACAGATTGTTCCTCTGCTCTTCTGTCAGGTATCTGAGCTGGAACTGTCTGCGGAGATCAGAATCCATACTGGTGACGAATCTGTCCTTTATTAGCACATCATTTAAATCAACTGCTGCTAAAGAAGCCAGTGATGTAAATGTGCGCAAATAATCTGCAAAGGTTTGGGTTCCTTGAGTCAGTGCCATTAGGTGTTTCTTGGCTACTGATCTCTTATGAGGATTACCAAATTGTCTAAGGAACGTCTGTCTGACCATCTCATAAGTGGCATATGGTTGTTGTGCCAAGACCTGGAAATAGTGTCTGTCGTTATTCTGTATGAGAGTAAGAAACACTGTGATCAAATCCTTATCATTGACACCTGGATAAGTGAACTGGAAATATCTGTCCACTGTATCCAACCAGACCTCTGCGTCCTGTCCTGATTTGAATTCCCTAGGTGGTGTCATTTTCACCTTGGGGACCAAACTGGGTGGAGCTGGTGGAGCTGGTGCTGGTACTGGTACTGAATCTGCATCTGGGTCTACAAAGACCATCGGAGGCTTGTCTTCTGTATACTCTGCTTCTGGTGCCTGAGGCTCATTGGCAGGATCCTTGTACCGGCTCATATCTGGTTTCATGCGACTGACATTGTCATAATAGCCTATGTGGTCATATCTGGTTAGTGTATCGGCATACCCAGCAATCCACTTTGGAACCTTAAACCGACTGTATGCATCGTATGAACCAAGTATGTCGAAAAACCAAGTCGAATGATCTCGGTTGATATCAGGAATCTCATGCTCTTCCTCTTCGATAGTAACCATCTAAAAACAAAACACAACACAAAAAATATTTTCAGCTAATTGTCTAACTGAGTGTGTGTGATTTATATGTTATATATGGTATATCGGTATGTTTACATACATGTATTATATTCGTACATAATAATGAGGTAAGTATATATATATATCCACCTTCTTCCCCCCTCAAGGAAGTGTGTGATATAGTGGCAGTTGTCAATTGCCAATACCTCAAAATAGCATGCATTCCTTATAGGAATCATTTGTCACAGTTCTTGGGTTGTTGCCCGATACATAATCATGTTTGTGTCAAAAACAACATGATATGTTAATGCTAAATACGAAGTTTATCGAAATTATAGTGGTATTTAGGGCATATATAGTTACAGTGGCCCTTATACCCCATAATGTGATTAGGGTGTTACATGGTATCAGTAACCCTAATATAGGTAAAAGATAAGCAGTATAATGTTTTTGCAAAGATTTTTAAGCAAAACGGCATTTAATACCTACATGAATGTAAGGTGGTTTTCAGGAGGTACGTTACACCCCTGTTACACACATTTAATTTTTAGGGTGTTGCAGGGCGTTACACATGCTGCATAAATCAGGGATTGTTATTTGATAGGTAAATATTCATTTTAGCAAAAAAAAATCAATCCGAAATTTTCAAAATGTGTTTTACGTACAACATTTTGAGCGATTTATTGTTACAGCAATATGTATACCCCTACATATTCCACACCCAATATGTAGGGCGTTACACGAGATATGACATGTGTCATTATGATTTCCTCATACCTCAATAGGTATAAAATCATAATTTTAAATAAAATGGGCACACATTTTTCATTTTGAAATCATGCGTGGAGCATTTTTACCCATTTTACAGCTTTTTCAGCTATCTAAAATATTGCCTCGGTGACATATCTCAGTGTATATGTGGAATGTAAAGTACAGAATCATTGGAAGGAACTTCACGTTTGCACATGACAAATTTCATAGCAAATAAGTGAGTTGTGCTGTATATCAACATTTATGGTTGACAGCATTCTGGGTTTTACTGATTCAAACCCATGCACAGCAAATGTACTTTTCTGATTATGTATAGATTTATCAACTTAAGTGGAAACACCCACTTTAGTGATATTTATCAACCTATGATTTGTTATGAGCATAGGTCTGTGCTCTTAAGATTTATCAAAGTGATATATCTTATTTAGAACAAATCTGGACTTTGCTGGATATAATCACAACAACTTGACACAGCACATTTATATGTGTGTGGTTGTCCTTAAAACTATTGTCAGATATCATGTAAATACTGATCTGTGTGTTGCATGCAATTGATCTGATCAAGTCTGATTCAACTGTGAATATGCAACGTAGTTGTTGTAGTTGCTCCAGCAATGATTATGTGGGATGAGACTAATGGACTGCACCCAACAGTTACCAGCTGTTTTATGGGTGCAGTATTTTGCCTTCGGGTTTGGAGATAACTCCATCCAGCCCTACAGCATGTTGTCTTATCCTGTTCCCTTATGTATCGCCATCATTGACACTTTCCACGCACATGTGTTTGGAAAGTGGTATCTATATTACCATATACAATATAGTTGATCTATTCACTCTGAGTCAGTGAATCTCAACATGTATAATGAATGCTAGTGTATGTGCAGTGTGTAGTACTGCTGATTAGTACTTATGCCAGTGTGTGTGTGTGTTTACTTGTACACACTCTACAGGATATGTTCTGGGTATCACAATATCCTAGACAATTTATCATGCAAGACAGTCAGCATACCATGTACTGATTACATCTAACATGATATATCAAGTTTAGGGATCATTGTAATTTCATGCTAATCTCATTACAAAATGAGTTGATGGATAGATTTTACATGAAGCTCAGGTGAGCATTCCATCCAGTAATCCACCATAGAATGTACATGTGATCTGGAGAGCATCTCGGCTCCACCAGGACATGACAAACTAATTATGGTGTTAAGACTACTTTCGGGCACCCTTTGCTACATGGATTCGAATATAGACTAGCATTCACTGCAATATGCTTATGCTCTATGTACTACAGCTGGTATCGTGATCAAGCTGTACAGTATAATAAAGCATGTACAATTCACAATCAATGCAATCATTCAGCATAAGATATGTGCATGGTATAAAAGTGTATGCACTGCATGTTGATGATTGCTGTGAGTGAAATAAGTGCATGTGTGTGTGTGCTGATCCGCACACACATGTTGTGAACAGATCATTGTGCTGCTAATAAGCATAATGCTGATGATTAAAGTATTTGTGCAGTCATCAGAACACTTTGGAATTTGCTGCAGTATGATAATAATACATTCACAGCAACATAGTGGTAATGTATCCAAAACAGTATGTATCCACGGCATAACGATCATGTGTCCACAGCATTCCTGCATGTATACAATCATTCTGCATATGATTTCGAGGCGCGTATACATATGTGCTTCTCACTGCATGTAAACACATCAAAAATTGTACGCGCTAAAATCGAGCGTTCTTCGCATGTGACGAAATCATGAAGAACGTATATCGTGCTGACAGGCCATAAATCATTGTACGCGCTGGTATTGTAAACAGTGCGAAGGAATTATTTGCAAAAATCGCTGATGTACGTCGCATACGAATGCGAGCGCGCTGCTGATGAAAAGCATGTATTGTCGTCGCCATTCATCGGCGCATGATACGAGCGCTGACATGTATACGAATCAAAATTCTGTCGATGACCACTATGTAATATATCATTCTGGACAATTTTCGAACGTGATTCATACAAGCGCGCGCATGCTGCGATTCACTTCTGTAAAAATATGCGACCATCGCGCATGTTGCCATCTGCAAATTAGTGACCATCGCGCATCAACATGTATGAAGCCGTACAAAAAGCAATTTAGTGCAATTATGAAAATCGTGATACTGCGCTGATGATTTTCCGCGCGAAACGATTTCGCCGCTGATTTATCGCATCTGCGAACATGCATACATTTGCGAACCATTTATGCGAATACGTTTCATTGCTGCGCCGATGTATGCCATGTGCACACCTTATCGCGTATATGTGCGATCAGCTGTTTCTGCGTGTGCGCTGCGAAAAATCTCCTCGCGCAATCTCTGCGTTGTCGATATGCGAGCGTATATTATTCGAGCTGCAGATATTCAATATTACTGCGAGCGCTATCGCTTATGCGCCCACCTGCAAACCTGCGAACAATATGAAATATGCTACGTCTATCGCTGCACCCACTTGAGTTCTCGAGTATCGTGCCTTGACGAGTTTCTTTTAGAATACCATCTATGTGTCATACATGTCATACGTGTCAAACCTGTCAGACATGTCATACCATGTCATGTCATATATTATTATGACAGTCGGTCGTGTCATATATTATTATGACAGTCGG
>LGRX02026332.1:0-66705 GCA_001247695.2 Cymbomonas tetramitiformis | reverse complement strand
CCCCCCAGATCACCCTCTGTTTGCAAGTGTGACACCAACACGGCCCCCTCCCTGTGAGACTATGACGCCCCCGTGTCGGCGTGCCGTGGGGCGCTCAGGAGCGGGGACCCCCCAGGTAGCGCAGTGAGGTCTCGCACGGTCTGGCCTGCGAGCACTACGGACGGGGGCCGCACCTGCAGGGCGGAGGCGGAGGCGGCGCCGACACCAACACGGCTAAAGCCTTCGGTTGTACAGGCGTCGGAGGTGTCGCATTTATACACCCTGGCAGAGGAGGGCACGTGAGGGGGGGGTAGCAGCACGAACTCCTCAAGGCCTTCAGAGTTATTTCCCACACACGTGTCCAATGTCACGCACATCTGAGGTGGCATCGACAAAATGCTGTCATCGAGACACACGGAGCGCAAAGCACTTCGGAAAACTGCTGCTCCCCCATCGCTTTTGCAGGAACTGTGGGATGCCCCAGCCTGAACAATTGAAATGATCGCGCACGCATCCTGCCGCATCCACCAACCAGGACCGACCTCGATGACGCGCCTCCCGAGTGGGGCGCTCTTTTGGCACCACACCCTCCTTCTCCGTAGATACCCGCCAGGCCCTTAGAAGCTTCCCTGGACCTCCTATCATCAGTCAGGGGTGCAGGCAATTGCCACGCCCCCTCTGCATCCACGCAGCAGCGGGCGCGGGGCCTTCTGGGGGCCTTGCCTGTCGAGCAGGACGTGCTCGTCGCTCCCAGCGTACTGCGCGTTCGGGCTGAGCCAGTACCCCTGCTCAATCCGGTACTCGCTGCCCCCGAGGCATGTGATGCCCTCGTAGTCCAAGCAGGAGACGCAAGCTGGCCCAGCGTCGAAGGACAGCTGTCCCTCTGGGCAGCGGATGCACACCTGGGCCTCCTGGTTCAGATACTCCCCGAAGGTGCAGTTGCGCACGGAGATCCCCACCGAGAGGTCCCCGAGACCATCAATCCCGGACACCGTGATATTCAAGTCGTGCCCCACGGAGCCGGGGTCTGCTCGGAACACCGTCTCGTTGAACAGCGCGGAGAAGTCCGTGTGCTTGACGAGGACCTCCCCCGACAAGCTCCCCGCACCCCCGCTGCGCACCATCGTGAAGTACACCCCGGGGTCCTATGTGCCCCTCCGCCCCTCACCCTCCCCACCTCCTCCGCTGAATGTTTGGGGCACCTGGCGCAAGGTTCACCCACGAGGGGCTGCATGTACGGGGTGCCCGGCAGGGGAGGCGGCCGCGGAAGGGTCAACACAAGTCCGGCCTGCCCGAGGCGTGGGAGGCGAGGCGGCTGTGAGGCGCCCAATGTTGTTGGATCTGAGTCGCTTTTTGCACGAGTCACAGCGCCAGCCAGGATTGAGGGCGACGCATGCTGCTGATGACGTAGCAAACCGGAAGGCGCCCGTCGCTGCGCCGGCGGAAGTGTGTCACGAGGAGCTGATGCCGCGCGCACTCTCCGGCACCTCACGCGAGCGCACCTCGGCGGAGGATCGCCTCCATGACATGCTCTTGTGCTAGATGTAACTCGCTCTGAGGTCGGCCGCACGGCGGAGCTCTCAGAGCACGCGCGCATCTGTCAAGCTGGGGCAGATGCCTTTCCCCCTCATTCGGCGAGGAGGAGAGTGAAGCAGGCATTCGGCCGCGCCTTCAATAGCACGCCCTAAGGAGATAGGCACGACCAGTTCTTCTACACCAGGAAGCTTGAGAATGGGACGCTGCGCCAAGAGCCAAGAGCGCCAAGAGCGCCAAGAGCGCCAAGAGCGCCAAGAGCGCAGAGCCAAGAGCGCCAAGAGGCAAGAGGCAAGGGCGCTGCGAGCCAAGAGGCAAGAGCGCCAAGAACCAAGAGCGCCAAGAGCCAAGAGCCAAGAGCGCCAAGAGCGGCAGAGCCAAGAGCCAAGGGGCACCAAGAGCCAAGACAAGGGCACCAAGAGCCAAGAGCCAAGAGGCAAGAGGCAAGAGGCAAGAGGCAAGGGCGCCAAGAGCGCCAAGAGCGACAAGAGTCAAAGAGGCAAGAGCCAGTAAAAGCCAGAGCACCAAGAGGCAAGAGGCAAGAGCTGGGCAGAGGCAAGAGGCAAGAGCGCCAAGAGAGGCAAGAGCGCCAAGAGGCAAGAGCGCCAAGAGGCAAGAGCAAGAACCAAGAGGGCAAGAGTCAAGAGCCAAGATGCAAGAGCGCCAAGAGGCAAGAGCGCCAAGAGGCAAGCGTGCCAAGAGGCAAGATCGCCAAGAGGCAAGAGCGCCAAGAGGCAAGAACGATAAGAGCCAAGACCGTCAAGAGTCAAGAGGCAAGAGCGCCAAGAGCGCCAAGAGGCAAGAGGCAAGCGCGCCACTCATTGGAGAACTAATGCGGATCGTCAAAACGGTTCTCTTGCTGGTGCACGCCTCTCTCCACACCTTTCGGCGCGTGTGCTCAATATCGCATATGAGGGCGCTCTGCTATTAGAGCCATCGAGCTCTGGCCATTCCGCAACAGTGTTGTGGAAAAAAGATTTCACGCAGCCCTCCCTCCAGCTGCCAATGCTTCAAGCGCCTCGCTGATGCTGGGCGCCCCACTGTGGCAGTGGATGCGGCATGCACCCTGCAGCTTCCGCCGCCCCAGGTCCTCGGTGTTCTCCGGCTCAGGCTGACCCACCGCGATGACCCCAAGCATTGCGGACGCAAGCAAGTCCAGCTCTCAAGTCGGAGGTTCATGGATTCAACGCGTCAGCATGACTTGGGACGTCTGCATCTCCAGACTCCAGGCCCTCTCCAGACCCTCTCCAGACTCTCTCCAGACCAGACTCTCTCCAGGCCCTCTCCAGACCCTCTCTTGACCCTCTCTGACCTCTACAGACCAGACTCCTCCGTGGCCCTCCAGACTCTCTCTAGGCCCTCTCTGACCCCTCTCCAGACCAGACTCTCTCCAGACTCTCTCCAGGCCCTCTCCAGACCAGACTCTCCAGGCCCCCTCTCCAGACCTCTATGTCCCAGCACTTGGCGATTGATCTTCCATGCTGTTATGCGCCCTCACCCTTCCTCCCATCCTCTATCAATTAGAGGGGGAGGGGGGTGGATGGGGGTACCAGGTAAGACATGAGCTGATAAAGCTCGTCCCACATCACGATCGAGATAGCGGGCAGAAAGTCTCCACTTGTCATCTCGAGCTCGATGCGAGGCATGGCTCTAAGCACCACCTGACCGTCAGCTACGTTGCCGTCCACCACGCCCTGGAACATGCCCCAGTTCAAGAAGTCCGCGCCCGCATTTTGGCCGTACGGTGCTTCATTCATCTGAGGGCACCGCCACCCCGCCCCATGCCGTCCTGCTTCATGCCACATCGGGCGCCATGCCTGAGACTTGCTTGTGGGGCCTCACCAGCTTGCCACCGGCATGGCACCTGAAGGCTGGTGGGCACCTGAAGGCAGACTGGCACCTGAAGGCTGGCTGGCACCTGAAGGCTGGTGGGCACGGGTGCGCTCGGTGCTCTGGCGCCGAGGCCCGTGTGCGTGGAGAGCCCCCCGCATGGCAAAAGCGGCGACTGCATGAGCGCGCCGTCCAGGGCACGCGTGCTCGTATTGTGTTTGCCGTCTAGGGCACGCATGCTCCTCGTCTCGTGTTTGCGGTCTGGTGCACGCGTGCTCGTATTGTGTTTGCGGTCTGGTGCACGCGTGCTCGTATTGTGTTTGCGGTCTGGTGCACGCGTGCTCGTATTGTGTTTGCGCTCTGGGGCAAGCGGATGTGGCACACTCACGTTGAAGGCGGTGCTGCTGAGCGCCGTGGCCACTTTCTCCTCCATCCCCGCGGTGTGCCGCTGGCTGGTGCGCTGCAGGAATATGCCTCCGCCGGCGATGCCCGCCACGCAGCGAGACACATTCATGCCGTACGTGTCCTGCATCAGGGTGACGCCCGAGGTGACGTGTAGGCCGCCGCCCCGCTCATGCGCGCGGCACCCCGTGAGCTCGACGCTGTGCAGCTCGAAGCTGGCGTTGTCGAAGCTGGCCACGCCGCCACCATCTGTGGCGTGCACTGTCTCTGGCGCATCAGCCCCACAGTGTGTCGAGCATGGGGGCTCACACATCTGCACTTCCTGTAGAATGGCGCGGGCATTGTCCAGCAGCTGCAAGGCGCCTCCTGCCACGTGGCCCTTCCCGGGACTCCTCTCAGCTCTCACGTTCGCTCAGGCACACGAGTTACAACGCTCAGAATCCAGAGCGAGTCGACAGCCCTTAGACGGGCCCGCCTCCGAGTGGAAAGGGGGCCCTGCAAGCTCGCGGTGCATGTGCTCTCAAGAGAGCTCCGCGCTGAGCACGCAGTGGCTTGAGCATTGCTCTCGTATCCTTACCTACGTCCACTGGTCTCAATGTCTTGAACAGTGGGGCGTCAATGGCATCAAAGCAACCAGTTCAACGTTTTTGGATAACCTTGGCTTTGCATATCGCGTGACACGTTTCGCCAGATGTCCCTTCGATTCCTAGGCGAACATGTCAGCCGCTGCCAGGAATGGAGGACAGAAGCGAAAACAAATGGTGCCATGAGTGAAAAGATATACCGCCCGGCCAGGCAGTAACTTCCGCCGCTGAGAAGTGCCGCCTGCCAGCTAGTAACTTCCGCCGCTGAGAAGTGCCGCCCTGCCAGCCAGAAACTTCCGTCCGCCGAGAAGTGCTGCCCTGCCAGAAACTTCCGCTCGCTGAGAAGTGCTGCCCTGCCAGCCAGAAACTTCCGCCGCTGAGAAGTGCTGCCCTGCCAGCCAGTAACTTCCGCCGCGGAGAAGTGCCGCCCCTGCCAGCCAGTAACTTCCTCGTTGAGGAGTGCCGCCCATGCCAGCCAGTAACATCCGCCATTAAGAAGCGCCGCCCTGCCAGCCAAGGTAACTTCCGCCGCTGAGAAGTGCCGCCTAAGTTGGGGCTAGGTAACATCCGCCGCTGAGAAGTGCCGCCCTGCTAGCCAGCAACTCCGCATGAGAGGCCGCCCTGCCGCAACATCCGCTGAGAAGTGCCGCCCTGCCAGCCAGTAACTTCCGCCGCTGAGAAGTGCCGCCCTGCCAGCCAGTAACTTCCGCCGCTGAGAAGTGCCGCCCTGCCAGCCAGAAACTTCTGCCGCTGAGAAGTGCTTGGGCATTCCAACTTTGTCGAATGCTTATTGTTTCAGTAGATAGCAGCTATCTTCGAAGAAACGGCGGTCTGACGTGGACTTCAGTGTGAGCTGAGATGCGGGGACCCTCACCCGCGCCTTCTGCGATATTGGCATGCAGGGTGGTGGACTCCACTGTGAGCTGTGATGACCATATCACCGCGATCGCACCACCGTTTTTAGCAAGTGAATTGCTCAAGGTGCACTGGTGGATGTGAACAGTGCTGTGGTCTGCTGCCAGCAGCGCGCCGCCCTGTCCCGCGCTGTTCCCGTCCAGCGTGGTGAACTCCACCGTCACCTTGGCGTACTGGGCACTGCAAATGGCACCTCCGTCGCGGCTTGTATGGAAGGTGTGTTTGGCATCGACGGGCGAGGCGGAGTTGTTCACAAAGACCGACTCAAGGATGCGCAGCTCGCTTTCGGCACTGCCCATCTCGCTATCGAAACAGACGGCGCCGCCGCAGCCTAATTGAATGGCGCCCCTCGGTCTTAGGGTATTGCCGAGCAACAAACACCGCTCGATCTTCACGAGATTGTCCCAGCTGCTGTACTCCAGATCAATCTGCAGGACCAGCAGTCCATCATGCAACTCTGAATCCTTGAGTCCCTGATAGGGGGTAACCCTAACGGCGCCGGTGTATTGAGGGAGCGGGGGCTGGAGTGCGGCGCCGGTGTATTGAGGCAGCAAGGGGCTGGAGTGCGGCGCCGGTGTATGGAGGCAGCGGGGGCTAGAGGCGGCGCTGGTGTATTGAGGCAGCGGCTGAGCGCGGCGCCTGTAAAGTGGAGGCAGCTGGCTGGAGTGCGGCGCTCGGTGTATGGAGGCAGCCGGGCTGGAGGCGGCGCTGGTGTGTGTGTATTGAGGCAGCAAGGGGCTGGAGTGCGGCGCCGGTGTATGGGAGGCAGCGGGGGCTGAGTGCGGCTGGTGGCTGAGGCAGCGGGGGCTGGAGTGCGGCGCCGGTGTGTTGAGGCAGCCGGGGCTGGAGTGCGGCGCCGGTGTATTGAGGCAGCAAGGGCTGGAGTGCGGCGCCGCGTCACACTTTCCACCGGCGTTCAAGCACAGCCCTACATGGAAGAAGCAGGCTAGTGGGGGGGGGAGAGAAGGGAGGATAGAGGCGCACATGGATGGCACCGCCGTTGTGGGTCGCGGAGTTGTCGGTGAAGTTTGAGTCCAGGATGCGTACATGGCTGTTCTCGATGTGCATCGCACCCCCACTCTCCCCAACATTAAGCGCGAAGCTGCAGCTTTGCACTTCATAGATGTAACAGGTGGGGTCCGTAACACAGCCCCGCAGGTCTTCTGGGAGGTCAGAGGTGCCGTCGTCTGCACAGTAGTTTCCGCCGTCGCCCTCGCAGCTATTCCCCTGCAAACTCCACAGGTGTCGTGAATAGAGAGCCAATGGCACACGAGCAGGAGCTTGCAGAGGAGAGACTGGGCAAAGAGGGGGTACTGCGCAAAGAGGGGAGGCTGAGCAAAGAGGGTAATAAGAAAAGAGGGGAGGCTGAGCAAAGAGGGGTACTGCGCAGAGAGGGGGTACTGAGCAAAGAGGGGTACTGCGCAAAGAGGGGAGGCTGAGCAAAGAGGGTACTGCGCAGAGAGGTGGGAGGCTGAGCAAAGAGGGGTACTGCGCAGAGAGGGAGGCTGAGCAAAGAGGGGGTACTGCCAGAGGAGAGTGGGAGCTGAGCAAAGAGGGGGTACTGCGCAGAGAGGGAGGCTGCAAAATGGGGTACTGCGCAGAGAGGGAGGCTGAGCAAAGAGGGGGGTACTGCGCAGAGAGGGGAGGCTGAGCAAAGAGGGGGTACTGCGCAGAGAGGGGTACTGCGCAGAGAGAGGGGAGGCTGGAGCAAAGAGGGGGCACATGCTGAGGTGAGGGAGGCTGGAGCAAAGAGGGGGTACTGCGCAGAGAGGGGAGGCTGAGCAAAGAGGTGGTACTGCGCAGAGAGGGGAGGCTGAGCAAAGAGGGGGTACTGCGCAAAGAGGGAGGCTGAGCAAAGAGGGGTACTGCGCAGAGAGGGAGGTCAGGGAGCAAAGAGGGGGTACTGAGAGGGGAGGCTGAGCAAAGAGGGGTACGCAGAGAGGAGGCTGCAAAGAGGGGTACTGCGCAGAGAGGGGAGGCTGGAGCAGAGGGGGTACTGCGCAGAGAGGGGGTACTGCGCAGAGAGGGGTACTGCGCAGAGAGGGAGGCTGAGCAAAGAGGGGGTACTGCGCAGAGAGGTACCTCTGGGCGAGAGAGGGGGTACTGCGCAGAGGAGGCTGAGCATAGAGGTACTGCGCAGAGAGGGGAGGCTGAGCAAAGAGGGGGTACTGCGCAGAGGGGAGGCTGAGCAGAGAGGGGGTACTGGCAAGAGAGAGGGGAGGCTGGAGCATAGAGGGGGTACTGCGCAGAGAGGGGAGGCCGAGCAAAAGAGGGGGAGGCTGGAGAAAAGAGGGGGTACTGCGAGAGGGGAGGCTGAGCAAAGAGGGGGCCAATGACACGAGTGCGAGGGCAGAAAGAACTTGAAGGAGGTTAAAGGGGAATTCGGCTGATAGGCACATGAGGATAAATGCGACAAAACCAGCTTTCAGGCAGAGGAAGATTGATGTATGGGAGCGGGGGAGGGGCATAGGGAGAGATTGAGGGGGGAGGGGCCTGTAGTGAGAGGAAGATTGAGGAATGAGGGCGGGGAGAGGGCACAGGGAGATGACTGGCGGGCAGGGACTGTAAAGGCAGAGGAAGATTGAGGATAGGGTTTGGGAAGGGGCATAGGGAGTGATGTAAGGGAGGGCATAGGGCTATGTAGGGGGGAGAGGGCATAGTGCGACGTAGGGGGGAGTGGGGCTGTTTCTGAAGGGAGTTGGGTGCTAGTTTGTGACAGTGTCATCTCCAACGCAATGACCGGCAGAGGGGTTTGATCTAAGCGAAGGAAGGGGCACCTCTTCCTGAAGGCCTTGAAGATGCACCGCGCCGGAGTCCCCGTTGGAGAGAAAGGCGCAGCCCCACAACTGCATTGCACGTATCGGCCCTGTCACCATCAGGGCGCCCTTGGGGTGCTTCTCGAAGAGGCAGCCCTCGACAAACAGGCCCCCTGCACCTCCTTCACTTTGATGCATCAGCGCGAGCGAGTTGTGCACAAAGTTGGTCCCCTGCACCCGCGCCACTGTTGCCCCCCACGCGCATCCCCGGACCAGGACCCACACCACGGGCACATTCAGTGGCTGCCCAGCGTGTGTGCCGCGATGACAGTGAGCAGCAGGGGTGGCTGCCCAGCGTGTGTGCCGCGATGACAGGGAGCAGCAGGGTGGCTGCCCAGCGTGTGTGCCGCGATGACAGGGAGCAGCAGGGGTGGCTGCCCAGGGACCCGCGACGACAGGGAGCAGCAGGGGTGGCTGCCCAGCGTGGCCCCCCGATGGCGGGGTCTTTACCTGTTCTCCCTTCGGCTAAAGTTACGGCTGCCAGAGTGTCATTGATGCCGTTGCCCTCAAATACACAACCGATCATGTTTAGCGCCCAAATCACTTGCACGACGGCGTCGCCCACCTGCACGTAACCCGATGCAGCATCAAACTTCTCTTTCGCACCGCTGGATGAGGACCCTCTCCTATCGCACCGCTGGATGAGGACCCTCTCCTATCGCACCGCTGGATGAGGTTCGATAACCAGCCATTTGTAAAGTTTAGAAATAGGTCTAGAGCAGATAATTCCGCTACTGTGAGATTTCAGCCGCCTCGGCAGACCCAAACCCTCGGCATTCCTTGATCTAATGGGAAGAGCCACGCGCACCCCACATGCATAAGGGGCATTCATACAACTTATATACTTCTTCCAATACATTCAAAGTTCACTTACTTTCCCGAAGGGGATCTCTAATATAGTAAATTCTGCAACTTCATGGCTAGTCCAAACTTTAGCAAAAAAACAATTTTAGCACTTTTGTTTGGAATCCAACCCCCCGCCACCGACAGCGCATGACATGCAACCCCAGCACCGACCACACAAGAGATGCCCTTCAAACCGACATCACGGGAGACACTCCTAGTGGATTTCCACGGACCGAGTTGTTGTAGAAGGTACAATTCTGAATATCCATGAGTACCCTCTCGTGGCTGCTGATCACCGCCCGTGTCCACGTCGCTGCGAGGACAACCCATTGCCGCCATCCTCCATGCTAAGTGTTTTGAGGCAAGTCATCCATCGATCAGCAGAATGACCATCGCATGCAACACCCGAAAGGGACCTTGAACGGCAGGTCGAAACAGCCAAAGGAGCTGTATTGAAACGAGTGACACAAGGGGAACATAATCGGACCCACCTTCTGGAATCATCGTGGTGTGGTTCGCAAAAGTGCACCGATGTATTTCGTGACTTAGGATGCAAGCCGCCGAATCGGCGAGACAATCGGTGGCATCTATGAGATAGCCCTGCAGCAGAGCGCAATCGCCTCGGGTCCATATCACGACAGGGCAGGAACGCCAGGGAGCTTGCGGGAGTGCCCCATGCTGCCAATAGCATGCTTCGAGCAACAGCTGGTTTGCTGTGAACGAGTAATGATACATGCTCAAGTGCACATAGCGTAAATGTATGGCAGGAGGGCTGAGCGCCAACCTCAGTGTGAAAGGTAGAATCGAGATATATGGCAGCAGACTCAAAAATTCCGATGTTATTCTCGAACCAGCAGTCGTACAGCTGGATTTTCGCTGAGTCGCTGGAGGTGATGGCGGCGGCATGGCTACTGTCGGTGAAGCCGTTGACCAATCGCAGCCCGCGCAAGGTCAGCACAGTCGCTTCTCCCAGCACATCGAAGATCATCACTTTTCTCTGCCCATCAATGGTGCAGCTACCAGCCGTGCCGTTGCACTCCACCTCCAGCGAACGAGCGATGCTGTCCAGCTGCCTCTCAAGTCTGCCCTCCCAACAGCCTCGCCAGCTGCCTTCAACCTAAACATTGGTTGGACGACGTGATCATGTGGGTTCCGGTGCAGATTTCGGAGGCACCTGGGGGCAGAGGTGCACGAGCACCTCTCTCGGGGGAGCAAGGCCAGGGCAGGCGTGAGCCCAGCTGCAGTACTAGGTTAATCCTCCGTTTCTCACTGCATAATGCGTTTGAGTTTTACGGGGAGAACCACTTGGCCTGGGTGGCACACGCTGCAATAGGGTGGTTGCGAGCTACGCGCCGCTGGGCTGTCGACTGCTCGCAGCCTCTCCGCATGATTCCTCTAAAGAAGGGTCGTGAGAAGACCGTTGATTCAAGCCGGCTTACGAGGAGCGCTTGCCTGATGTGTGCACCCTCCTCGAGCGCGATAAACGACACGTTCAAGTCCTCCACACGGTGGCGGAACTCCACGGTCAAGCTGTCCTCCGGCACTTCGGCTTCCTGTTCCCCCCGGAGCAGGTTACACCGAAGGTTGACGCCACGCCGGCATGCTCAACGCTTTTGCATCCGAGAGGTACAAGGTCGAAGTGCCCCAGGTGGCACCACCGACCTCTGCTATCCCTCTCCTCGATCCGAAGATCGTCTTGTCTGCCGGGAGATCGCAGGGCTCCGACGCAAAGACGTACTCGACGACGGAGATCAGACACTGATATGCTCCGGAGGAGGCAGGACATACGACCACGTCAAAGAGTAATCAGAGATTATGTATGACTGAATGAAAACCTAGAAATGCTATCGGCAAGACTGGAGTCGACGTGGACGCAGCTACAGCAGAGAGCGCCCGAGAGGCGGGCAACACCTGGAGCTCGCATTCCACAGAGGAGAAAGCGATCTCGGCCTGGTCCACTTTGACGTTTCCCGATACGAGGAGGCAGGTGCCATTGACCGTAGTTCCTGCCACATGCCCACGTGGCAGGCCCACGACTTCTAAGAAGCCGTCGCTAGGATGGCCACGCAGGGAGGAGCCAACCTAACGTGCCGCCTTCGGCCCATATCACTCCACAAAAGCCTCTATCCGCGCCCGGCGAGCTGTCAACAGCACACAAGCTGGGGAGCCATGCCTCAAGCCTAGGCGGAAAAAGGTAAGTCACTAACACCTAAGTCGTCCGCGATCCGCTCGCTTTGGGTTCAACTGTGAAAGTCCCACTTAGAGACCACCACGAACTAAAAGGATGGCTCGGAGGCCCGCTCATGTCCACGTCGCCGCCATGATACAAGGTTGAAGGGAAATGGCGGCAGTAATCTCCGACAATATCCTGACTTTATGCGCTGGAGTGTGGATTCAGGCGGGTCTACACACACCTAGCTCGCAGGAAGCTGGGTCCTCTGAAATATGGTCGCAGGGTCCATATATATTCACCTCCATGCTCACCCACCCGTCGCGATATGCATCGAACATTTCTAGAGTCAGCTCCTTGGAAGCATTGCCCTCCCAAGATGCACACGCGCTGTCGTAGTACACAGCATCCTTGAAAGCTGTGTACCCGCCCGAGGGTGAGGAGAGCACTGCGAACCAAAACACAACCATTCTCAGAGGTAAATTTGAGATAACTTGCCTACAGTCATCAGTATCATATACTGTTGGAGCACTCTAGTGAAATGGAAAGCTGCGTCGGAGTGGTTAACCAGCGGTGGTTGGAGGCATCCGGCTGCTCCGGGGGACGAAGGTTGTCAGGGTTTGGCGTGTGCGACACTGACTCGGAAATACGGTGAAGCTGAAGTGGAGAGGCACCAGAAACTCACCCACGGCCGCTTGATTCAACACACGCCAGGATGCCTCCTCCGGAAAGCTGGATGCAAACGCGACAAATTCGCTGATAAGCGAAGTTTCATTGTCGGCGCATTCTATTGGGACGAACGCTTGCGCTTGTTCACTTTCACAGTCCCCTTTCACTAGTACCAGGAATCCTGCAATGTATACTGCAGCTAGTTTCCAGGATAGACAACACACGGGTACTGCGAGCGGGTGACGTATATATGCCTCACGCTTTCCCCAAGGCCGTATGCACGCAAACAGCACAGTAAAAATCATCTGACCGGGTGGTCCCTGCATTTGTCCATCTCACACGAAGAACCTGGGAGATCGTATGGGCTCAATCAACACGTCCACATAGACCCAACCAGCACGTTCCCATAGACCTCTTTTCATTCGAGCTTAGGGCACGGTATGTGTGGACTATACGACTTGTCCAGATCATTCGGAGAAAGTACGTTCCCACGATCACTGCCTTATCTAATTGTGACGACATTCTCGACAATTCTATCCGAGGCATCTCCCCTCTCCTGTAGGACAGCCGTAGCGCCCGACAACCCTAGTGTTGTTAAGGACCAGATATAACTCGGAGAATAGGATACACGATAACCAATCAGCAAACTCAAAGCAAATAGGAAAATACTTCTTCAATATCCCGCGACCACTTAGGACAGTCTCGGTACGGTTACAGCGCTGCCTTCTCGGTTAGAATATCGAGAAAAGTGAGGTGTCTAGAGTTGAAGATTGGTTTAAATAGGCAAATTTCGGGCTCGTCCCAGCGCGAAAATCTATTTTCACTGTGTTTGTTTGAACTTCTAACTTTTGTTTTTGTCGGTCAAGCTATTCAGAAGCTCCGACCTGTTCTGGTATACGAAAGGTTAGGGTTTCCGAAGAGTAAGGGTACTGAAGGGTCAATTTTTCAGAAAATCGTTATCCGGTAAAGTTTCCATGAATTTGATTTCGGTAATTGTTCCTTTTGCAGTGCGTGTTAACTGATAAGGTGTGCGGCGGTGTTTGGTGTGTTCGTTGCTATTTTACAGGTGCCTTTAGTTGTGGACGGCCTGTCTTTCTCCACTGGAAGTACGGAATATTCCTGCTGTAAAGTGTTAGTGTAGACAAATTTTCAACCATTTCGAGAGAGAGAAGGCAGTTCGAGTTGAGCAGTTGAGCAGTTGGAGTTGCAATCGAGTGAACCTTAACGCACAGATCGACAGATGAACGGAGCCGGAGGGGTGGGGATCTGGGGAATCCACAGAGTGTTAAGTCAAAACGTCAAAACCATATTCGGGGTATTTTAAGTAAGTAGTTCACGAGATCGGAACCCCTCCCACTCCTGGCACGTGGCGCTGGCGATGAGGATCTTGTGATAGGAAGCCTCGCCTCGGACCTATCGAGGGACCGTGATAAGAAGCGTTCATAACGAAAGTACGGGTGTTATCGGTAATTATAGAAATGCATACATATAACGAAAGCATACAAGTGACACGGGTGCTCCACCGAATATAAGGTGCTGGACGGAGTAATTAATGAGAAGTTCTATGGAGACTCATCAATCGAACGAAACCGAGATCATTAGATTAAATATATAATCATTATTAGAGAGACTTCGTAGATTATTATTTAACCGAGATTATTTAACCGAGATTGATCGGTTAATCGGTTATTTAACCTCGGTTAAATAACCGAGGTTATTTAACCGAGATTATTTATTTAACCGAGATGATTTCTAACTTCTCGGTCGAAACTTCTCGGGCGAATGAGAGCGTCGTACGGCGTTTTTCGTTTGTAATGAACATCATTTTATACACCATCTTCTGACTGAAGATGCATCGAATATACCTGAAATATAAATTATTTTAAACGATCTGGATTTAGCAAATTCTTGATCCGACTGCTTTCGTGGATGAAGATAATGATGGAGAAACACTTAAGCGCTTTACAGTGTGAAAACCTAGTGCAGCAGGGTAGATTAATGAAGAGATTGATAACTCTTCGCGATATAATAGAAGCGAATAATGTTTAATATAAGGTATTATGAACGCTAGGAAGCATCCCCGCACAGATTCGGTGACTGGAAGCAGATCCCGGATTCCCCGCTTCGTGTGGCGGAAGCGGGAACCGGCATCCGCAAAACGGCATTCCCTTCGGTGTCCTGCCGAAGGGAACGCTAAGAAATAGTAATAACGACGACTTAAACATATTTTCAACGCTATATGTGTGCATCTGTTTTTCATTTGGTCATTTGGTTCACACGCTTCGAGCCCCGCGGCACATCCGGGTTCCGGGATGGCGCTTCAGAACTAGCAGATTGATCTGCTGTTTCTTTGAGCGCAAAACGGCCAGAAGGGTTTCGTTTAAGCGAAACTTTTCTGCGTCTTTGAGAAACACTTTCGGAATATTTTTCATACATCTTATCCACTTTTGGATGCGCCATACTGCAAGGCGGATAACGCAGCGGATCAAAGCGAACCCTGAGCGATAAACGTACCCACCGTAGTGGAACGGTTGACGATATGTTTTCGAGTGAAACTTGAAGTATATCGGAGAGAAAAGTTTTAGTTTGAAAGATTCATCGGGAGGAAATCTTTCAATTTTCAAGCATGATGCGCCAAATTGAAAGGCGGGAACGAACTGGCAGGGACCCCTACCCTAGGGCTCTCGCTTGCAGGCGGGAATCCTGCGAACGAGATGAAACCCTTCCGATAGATCGAACCGCCGTGAAAAGTTGACCTTAGCACAGCTTTGACCGGAAGCGTACATGCACATTAAACGGCATTATGCACATTTAGTCGGGTTCGAGTTACCCACCTGTCAGAATACGGAATCTGATGGTGCAGATACAGTCTGACAGAATATTTACGGTCGCGATGTAGCCTTTTGGGTCATCATGACTGCGGCGATTACATCGAAAATTTTTGTATAAGATAAATAGTATATGGAGACAAAACGATGTACGTCGGAATTCAAAATTCGGCCATTCAGTGGCCCGTATGATGACCGAAACCGAAATCACGAACGAGACCGTGGTCAGAAATTCGAGACTTCGAAGTCTCATCTTCTCGGTCGAAAAGAGAGACCGAGGTGATCATCTCGGTTAACGAAAGAATATTTGGTCCACGTCGGAAGTATCAGATACGCGATCAGATTCGTTACGTGAGACAGTTTTCAGAAGTGAGACTTCGAAGTCTCGTTTTCGTTGTCCGGGGGTCCGACAACGAAACGAGACTTGTCGACAGACTTCGAAGTTTCGTTTTTCCCCAGAAAAGATGACATGCATCGCGGAACGATATCTGGCGCGTGGAAAATTTCACGTAGATTTCGAACTCGAAAACCTCTTGCGAGAAGACAGACCTGTACCAGTCCTGTAACCAGACTTCGAAGTCAGAATCGAGACCGCGGTCGAAATTCTGAGACCACGGTCGAAAACCAAGACTTCGAAGTCTCATTCTTCTCGGTTTTGCATCCCTAGCCCTGCCCGCCCTCATGTGCCTTGCATGTGTGTCAGCGGTTCAGGGTTCGGTGGTGCTCGATCGAGCCGCTGACTTCACCGCAACAATACACCCCACGACCGCGCCACCGGGGTGGCTGCCAACTGTCTGTCTGACTGTCCGTATGCTTTACCTTTCGGATCGTCTTTTCCTTCTTTGGTTTCGGCAGACTTGGGTTGTGACTTTTGTATTTCTGGATTCCTTAATTTGCTCTACGAGTCTGGTTCTGGTTTTGGAATTTGGCTTCTGGGTCTGGAATTTGGCTTCTGGACTCTGGTTATGGACTGCAGTAATCACCCACTTTTAAGAAAACCCGACGTTAAGAAAGCAGCTAGTGTTTGTGTCAAGGTTGATATTCAACCTTTCAGACTATGCGGCTGCTATTGAACTATAGCAACTCGCAACAAGTATTTGGTGGGTATGGGTGCAGTCTTTGGTGTCCAGAATCCTCTGCTTGAGCGCAATGCTCCTCATATACCTCAATGTCCTCACACCTCATAGGCGTTACCACCTGCTGGATTCAGTGCACCGGAGGTCATTATGTGCATGACTCCGTTTAGTTGTACCAGTACTCGTACAGTACTTGGTGGCAAAAACCTAGGTCACAGATACGCTTATATTCAATTATCTCTTATAACGAGTTGACGCTTATATGAAAAGTATTCAGTGTCCACCCGATATATTACAGTTTAATATATCTCACAGGTTATGGGGTATTACCCCGCTTTTCTCACTGCTGACTTTGCCATGATTGGCTAAGCTTTTCCGCTTGGCGGGGCGTTGGGGCCTCGCGAGGTGTTGAATTGGCCACTTTAGGGCGTGCGGTTTGCGCTAAGTTACGGTGAGATTTCGGATTAGGACTTTCGGCAACTTCTTCGGGTGTCCGCGTTGGATTTTGTTTTTGACTGGGCTTGATCACCCCTGTCGACATCTCCTTGGCCGTCGCGTATTCGACTTCGTTGATTTCGTTCGACCCCATCTTGTCCTCACTCCGCAACTGCATTACCGTCGCTCGCCACCTTACAATTTGACCCTCGCCTTTTCCCCGACACCCCTCCTGTAGGAATTTATTCTGATGACTTCATCTTCGGTTAGTACACCGGCCGTACTAACAGTAGGCGCTAGAATGCGCCTAGATTCTATTTTTGCTAGGAACGTGGGTGCTCGATATAAGAGCACTCCGCAGTCAGCGCATGTTGCACTCGCTGCTGCTGACAAGACTCGTGGAAATGCCGTGTTGCAATCATCTTGGGACATTGACGTTGTTAAGCGTGTTGCGAAAGACACCTTAGGTACTAAGGCGTCTTCATTTTCCGGAAGTGAACCTCATCGTCAGCTTCTTTGGGACTCCTTGGTGACTGCCTTGGAGGCATCCTTTGTCAACAAGGACACCACCAACGAGGACATCTTTGACCTCGTGGACGTCACCAAAGAGGTGCACCCGATCTACAACGACATTTTACTTCGTGCGTTGGTCTCTTTGACAACACCCCACTCTCCAGCTCGAAGGTGGGTTGACGCTTCGGCTCGGATTTCTCCGCGCGACGCTAAGCGTGCCCTCCTTGAGATCACCAAGCGGCTGCTGCCGCCTGGGCATCGGCCGCTCCGCCATCACGAGGAGCTCTTGAGCATTTCTTTTGGGTCCTCTGTTGATCCAGAGCCCTCAGTGGCCCAATTTGATGAGTGCCTAAAGGCGATTGCGGCTAGCGGGGCCGGCGCTCTGGACGACGAGGCAGCCAAGAGGCAGCTCCTAGCGGCACTGGACACCGAATTTTACAAGGAGGTGGTCACCCCGCTTCGCCTGCACACTGAGTTGGCGAAGGTAAGCATCGAGGAGATTTACACTCACGTTCTCGAGGTGTGGTGGTGTGCAAACCCTGATGGCCCTCCCACTCGCCCCAAAACACCCGCGCCTATCCCGACGCACACGCCTCTCGGATTGGCTTACGCAGGTGGGGAGCCGAGTGACGTCTCGGACTTCCTCGAGGAGTTCGCTCGTATCATTGGTGAGGCCTCTGCCCCACTTGCCTCCCTCCATCATGACGAGCGCGAGGTTCCACGAGACACGCCGCCGCCACGGAATGATTCTCCCCGTCGGCATGGGAGCGGTGGTGTGAGGTTTCCACCGTCCAAGTGGCGTGACGAGCGGAACCGTCGGACCGACGGTAAATTTCACGACCGTAATCGTCACGTGGGATGGAAGCATCGCTTCGCGGCCTCCCCACTCCCGAAGGGCGGGAATTGGCCTCAATCGCATCGGCCGCAGGGTGCTAGGAGCATTTCTTTTCACTCCGCATCCTCGGCCTTCGTACAGGAGTGCCCCCTCTGCCCTGGGCACTTTCACGACACGGCACGTTGCCTGGTGGTGTGTGGTTCGTGTGATGTTGGGCTTCGTAATGCCGCCATGGACTTGGACGAGGTGGTTTCGGCCTTCCAGACCTCCTTCGACGACGAGAACGACGAGGAATTCGCTGACCTGTGCCACGAGCACAACCAGCCACTGGTGCGTGACGACCCTGAGCCCTTCACCTGGTAGCACTTCACTTGTGTCGCATGATCTTTTATTTTTGTCGCACCATGCGACACAGCAGTTATATTCTGGGACGACAAAAGCGAGTACGGGACTCATTATTGTCGCAGTGCGACAAACAGGGAGTAGGGGACTCATTATTGTCGCAGCGACAAAAAGAAGACTGATATTTACGGACAGAATATTTACAAAAAATAAACAAAAAAATACGACTATAAACATAATATTACGGTTTACGAAAGAAACAAATTTGACACGCTGGCATATTCAAACTAGCTAACAATCGGCAGGAGAATGTGCTCACGTTAGCACAACATGATTCTATTTTCTACTCTAGTTTCATTACATTACTATGCATATACATTTACAATAAGTGTGCAGTGCATACTATTTCGAACATGAAGTCAAAGCTATGAACAAAACAAATCATTTCAAGGAGTGACTTCTGAAATCCAAAAGCTAAGCATGAATGATGGGCACAACAACAGGCCATTCGCCAGCGATGAAAGTAAAACTGAAATACCTGCACACGGCGAACGCTTAAACGTCAGAGCGAAGTGAAAAAATATTGCAAAAAACATAAAAAAAACATTCCGGCAAACAAACATTCGGAACAATAAGCAAAATAGCTCAAAATACATTCTTCACAAATTCCACACGGCAACATGCGTTTTGCCAACGAGCATAAAAGATTTGAAAAACCTGCACGCAGTAAACGCAGACAAGTCAGGAATAAGATGAAACGACATAACCAGCTGCACACGCCACGGGAAACAGCACACACGCGAAACAAGCAATCAAGAAGGCTTTCAGTAATGCGGCGAAACAGGAAACAACGATCAAATATCCTGCAAAATTACAGAGAGCAAAGTCCGTGAGAGCGGTGGGACTCGAACCCACGCTGCACAATCTGGGCAGATATCGCCCTCGGAAAAAAAGGACACAACGGGAGAAACGAACAGGACGAATACAAGTCAGGCGCTCGAAAACCAATAGTAATTTCCTGCAAAATATCAGTCAGTGAAAGCTTGTGACAACATTAAAACCGTCGGGCTGTGGCACAGCCCGTCAGCCGGCCTACAAGAATGCCGTCTACGTACGAAGAAATTTAAGTGCCGCCAGCAACCGAATGTTGCTGGCGGCGTCACACATAGAGCAACAACGAACGCGACCTGTAGAACAACGAAACGCAACTCAGCAAGGATGTTGCGATTTAACCGGAAATTAGTTAGTATGCAAGGAAAGAATACATGCAGCAGAACGAAGCAGGACACAGCAGAAAACAGTGTGAGGTGCGCCGCAAAACGAAAGCGTCAAGAATGAACGTGTGAGTCCGGTCGTCCGGTCCAAATAGAGATAATATCGAATATGTGAAATCAGCCAGTCGCGGCCCGCGTGGGTCTCGCCGGTGAGCCGATTTCGCCATGACATGACATGCGTTGCCGTGTAGCATTTAAGGACGGGACTGGTATGGTTTCGGGTGTGGCATTCAACTGTGACACTGTAATCTTTGTGCGACGAAAGAAAGCACCGTGTCGCAAATACCATGCCATGTCAGCATGTTGCGAAAGCCTGTATTCAGTCGCATCGCATTTGTCGCGACGACGCCAGACTTAAGGGCTTTTTGTGGTGCAGTTTTTTAATTTACCAATATAAAAATCGAAACTGATCGCGTCGCTGATTGGCGTAGCCAGCGTCTGCAAACCATCTCGCTTTTGTCGTGCGATCCCTTTTCCTTGTCGTCCCATATTCATGGTGCTTATCTCAGGTGCTCGCACTTCTTATTGGCGGTTACGCGCGATCGGTCGAAAATATCTCATGTAAGCCACCCTGAAATCTGTAGCACGTGCTCCTTCTACGTGCACAGTCAGCTTATGGTATTTCGCGTGTGACCCATATTCATGGAGTTTATCTAATCGCATGGCTTCTCTGATTGGCGATTATGCGCGATCGGTCGGAAATATCTTTTATACGCCATCTGAAATCTGTCGCGCTGATAACTTCTGCATGAATATCCATAATTCGATACTACGCCCAGGAATATTCTATGCGTCTCTGATTGGCGGCAATGCTCGATCGATTTGTATAACTCTCCTTCTAGCCATATAAAGGTGACCGGTGTGGACTGCAACATAATTATATATGGGCGGTTACTCCCGATCTGTCGGGGAAATCACACTGTTTCCGTAAAAAAGGGCCCCAAAAAGTTAAGCGCCGTGACACTTGAGACAGTTCTGGTAGTATCGTGTATGTCGATGTCACTTTTTCCAGGAAAACCTGTTTCGCTCCTATAAGGGAAACGCAGGACCTTGCAGCTTTTTTTTGAAAAAGCTGCGAACCGTCGTTGTATAATGTTGAGTATAATCGGATCTGTTTGCGACACGACAGAAAAAATACCCCTCGCGACAAAAGAAAGGCGCTTCCTGCTTCACCTACCCGGTGCGGCACGACGTGGGATTACGTGCCCTCTATGCGGGCTTGGGTCGTGGTGCTTCGGACGCCGGCATGGAGGGTGTACTTTCCGATGCACGGGGTGTCCTAGACTCACTACGGTCTGCGGCCACGGCTGCACAGGTCGGTGGTGCTGCCACTGCCAGTGTGCAGCCACCTCTGCATCTTACCACTTTATCTGTGCCGCAGGTGGTGTGCGATGCGCCACCACCTGCCAATCACGAGATCGACACTGGGCTATACCCGGTTTTGGCATCGGACCCGGCTTCTGTCGAGTCTCCTTTCGAGGAGCCTCTCCATGTCACTTTTATGGACCAGGTAATGCCGGCATGCTCTAACCCCTCCCTTAAATTGTGCTCGATTGACTCGGTTCACGAGTCGATTCACCCGGGAGAGCTTTCCGTGATCGACGATGACGACGACTCCGACGGTTTTTCTTATTCCGGAGACGGGATTCCCTCGGCCCCACCGGCTACACGATCACGTGTCGGTGTGGCAACATTGCCGAAGTCTTCTCTTTTGCATCTCTAGCCCTGCCCGCACTCATGTGTCTTGCATGTGTGTCACGGTTCAGGGTTCGGTGGTGCTCGATCGAGACCCTGAATTCACCGCAGCAGTACATCCCACTGGGGTGACTGCCAACAGTCTGTCTGCCTTGCCGTGCACTTTTCTTTTCGGCATTCCTTTTCCTTCTGTGGTTTCGGCAAGCTTGGGTTCAGATTTTCACTTTTGAGGATTTCTAAATTTGTTCTACGAATCTTCTACTGGTTCTGGCTTCTGGTCTTGGCTTCTGGATTATGGTTATGGCTTCTGGTTCTGGACACTGGTCTCTGGACTCTGGTTCTGGATTATGACTTCTGGACTCTGGTCCTGGTTGGACATCTTTGACACTGACAACTTCTTCAACTCTGGTGAACTCTGCAACTTTGTGGACCACTTTGAAAGTGGCTAAGTATCTGTAGAACTGAGCTGTAGGAACTTAGCTTGGAAGAAGTATCCTAGCAGCAGTTTTAGAAAGGGACCGCCCTGGCTAAAGCACAGGCCTCCCTCTAGCAGTTTCCAGCTCCTAGCTGTTTGTTGTTTCGGAACAGATTGATTTGTCTGTGCTCCGCTCTGTGCCACCTGAACAGCACTCCGTACAGCTACAGGGTGGTGTGCCGGATTCAGTGCACCGTAGGTCATTATGTGCATGACTCCGTTTAGTTGTACCAGTACTCGTACAGTACTTGGTGGCAGAAACCTAGGTCACAGATACGCTTATATTCAATTATCTCTTATAATGAGTTGACACTTATATGAAAAGTATTCAGTGACCACCCGATATATTACGGTTTAATATATCTCACACCACCATCGGGTTGTGAACCCGAGAACATTGGGTGAACTAACAGTATCGGCCGATCGAATTAGCCTGTTGATACCCGCATGTTGTTCAATTCATGCTTGAAGCGAAGACGCGTCCTCTCAGAACAGTTTGTTCTTCAAGAACTTGTCTTGCTTCATCATCGAGATGCCGTACTCGGCCTCTCGATGACAGATATTATGACTGTACATGTCATAGTCGACCGTACTGACAATACTCGACGACTGTATGTCATTATAACATATGACATGACATGACATGACATGACATTACATGACATTACATTACATGACATGACATTACATGACATGTATGACAGGTATGACACGTATGGCATCGGTCATATCCCTGACAGATCTCCCCTCTTAGAAGAGTTGTGACCTCACAATATAGGGTGCACACCTTTGTATAT
This sequence comes from Cymbomonas tetramitiformis, assembly GCA_001247695.2. Lineage (NCBI taxonomy): Eukaryota > Viridiplantae > Chlorophyta > Pyramimonadophyceae > Pyramimonadales > Pyramimonadaceae > Cymbomonas > Cymbomonas tetramitiformis. Next base: position 44,691 of record LGRX02026332.1, on the reverse strand, counting down.
GTCTTTGATGTCTTTGTTGTTGAGCTGGTACCAGTCTTCTTACATCGATGAGGCGTCCCTCAAGCAAGGCGTAGTATCGATATTCAATATTTTCGATAGTATCGATTAATCGAAATGTTATTATTGATTGATAGGAAATTCATAGATATCGAAATATTGAATATTGATTGATCTCGACGACCAATTATTTGGTATTGATCGATACGACATCGCGAGCTATCGATATTGGTCAATGCCACTCGAACACTTATTGAAATCGATCAATAAAATCGCAGCACAAAATATTATTGGTTATCGATACGTTGTCGATTAATCGATATCCGACCAAGCACTTATTAAGACTACACCGGGTGATCGACAGGTTGGCACCAATGTCGCTTTCTCACTCTTTTTCGAAGCTCGTGACGTCCTGGCGACCCCCCTCCCGCTGTGGGCTATAAAACTCGGCAGTCAACACTCGCCTATCGTCTAGACGTCACAATTTGAATTCTTGTCTGGGAGCTCAGAACACATCTCAGTGTCGACACATTCTGTTCGTATTTTTACCCTGGGCAAGCGTGGATGTGGACCGCGCAGCAAGTCTAAGGCAACCACCCCGAACCGGCGAGGTGTTGTCGGCCAAAGGAAGAGTTCTCTTATGGCATGTATGAATATTGTTATGTTTGTGTGACTAAATGTTGTTAGCTTGTTATCTTTGCCTAATGAAGGTATAATAGGTGTGCATTGTTGTATTCGTTGTAGTAGTGTTAATAACTATCGATAACTCATATTGAATATTGATATATGGATAGTTAGCACATATTACTTATGTATTGATACCAACCGTTGACATATCGTTATCGATTGATAACAACGCGCGGCCGTACGTTTTTGTCGTTATTGATTGATGTCGGGCAAGCACCTATTGGTATTGATCAATATGAGACTAGCACCTATTGTTATTGATCAATACTAAAATTAGATATGTCGAAAACTATCAATACGGCAAAAATAGTTCGATACTACTCCCTGCCCTCAAGGTGTTTTAGGATATCGGGGGGAATTGAATCCACTTTAAACCCTCACCTTACAGTAAATGCCCAGTGTTAAGAAAACCGGAGATTTGGGGCCAGCCAGCAATATTCTCCAACTTGGGTACCCCCCCACCGCCCCGCCAGCGTCAGCGTCCTATGAAAATCGCTAAGAATAGTGGGTCATTTTGTTTCAATCAGCCAGCAATTTTCTTAAATTTTCGGTGATGAACCCGTGAAAATGCGACATTGAAAAAAAAATCGCCTGCGGCGCACCAATAAGAAATACGGCGCCAGCGCCCATATTTCTTACCACCCCCATATTTCATAGCTCAAAAGCCACCAGCAATATTCACCAAATCGGGTACCCCCGCAAAGCTGGCTACTTTCTTATTGGCGGCTTTTCTTATTTGCGAGTACTTTTGTAGGCATTTAGCCTTACGGTTCTTAGGATGTAGCCCCCATGAATTGCGTTTCGTATTTGAGTGACGTTTCAAGGTATCCATGAATTGCGTATCGTATTTCAGAGTGACGTTTCAAGGTTTACAGTTCTTAGGATGTAGCCCCCATGAATTGCGTATCGTATTTCAGAGTGACGTTTCAAGGTATCTTCCGAGGTTTGCGTTTCGGATAGATATTGCGCTGCCGTTCGTATCGTATTTCAGAGTGACAAATTAAAAACGAATATGTTTTTACGGCTTTATATAATGCATCCACCTCTTCCTCCCTTCAGAGAGCTTACTCCCCCGAAGTTCACAGAAATACTATGGAGAGCCCGATTTTGGGGCTTGGTTCAATGCAAACGGAGTGGGCCCTGCTTAACGAGATATTGGAGGGTCTCTATGAGTCCACTTTAAATCCTTCACCCGATCTGCCCCAGTGCTCCTTTTATTTTCGGTCCGGTACGCGCGCTTTGACGAACATTTCATAGAGTGGATTCGACAACGTACTAATGTGAAATTCGTTTTAGTTATGTGTGTCAATCATAACTCAGGATCACAACTCCGTCCACCTCAGTATCCGGTAGCTGCGGATTACTGGCCATAAGATCCGAATGACACGATCTGGCAAAGGTAGCATAGTGGCTACTATCCGGCAGTCCTTGTGACAGGACTGTAATTGCCGACAGTCCTTTCACAAGGACCGAGTTTTCAATATTTTTTTCGGATGCCTTAACGAGCTCCGACATGCTTGCCCCCCGGGCGGAAATTCCGTCAGGACTTGAAGTTTGTTAGGTTACGTCCTACAATGTCAAGTGGCATGCATGTTGACCGCCACAGTTGAGGTTTCCCATGGGGGTACGCGTTTTTTTCTCCATGTTTTCTTGTCATTCGCCGGAATATAATTTATTTGTCATTCGTGCTACTTCAACCGATATTTTGAAGGCCGAGATGACATCGGATCAGAATTTTGACAAGACACTGCAGAAAGAGCAGCTCGAGAACTTGACAACATGGGTCTCCGAATTTTCATGGGACCTTCAAGGACTTAGGTAGCACAGCAAATAGCTTAGTCCTTGTGAAAGGACTGGGACTTTTTCATCGAAAACCGCAAAAATACACCCCCAAAGCGTCGCATTAAAATGTAATACTATAATCACTTGAGGCTTGTACCAATATATTTTAATATTGCTTTAAGCCATAAATATGCTGCGGAAACACACTTTGGGACCTATTGACCACAAACGATGCCCAATATTGATTGTTGACTCTTGGTCCTTGTGAAAGGACTGTTAATTTGGATAGTAGCCAATAGCACTTTTTATTTATCCACAGATATGGTACCCGCATGTATGCGTATCTGTGCAAGGGTATGATTTGTACAAGGCTCACTACACCTCAGCAAGGAAGGATCAATTCCCGCTCCTGCCATATCAATTTGATGCAGGGTAAAATGTTAGGGATGTAACCCTGCAGTTCTCGGGATGCAGCCCTGCAGTTCTTGGGCGTGCAGCCCTGCAGTGCTTGGGATGCAGCCCTGCAGTTCTTGGGATGCAACCCTGATTATTATTCGGTCGGCAATCATTGGCCAAAGTCATCGGCTATCAGCTTATTGACTCAGAAGCCACAATGTTATAGAAGCTACGACCTATCGTGGCCATATGCGGCAGTTATGCCTTCAGCATACGTAGACAATATGATTATGTGGAACTTGTAATCCCACTCAAGTTGCATCATGATAAATTTATCCAGGTGTTAACAAGTGTTCGGGATTTGATAAGGGGTTGACGCCCCACAGGCCAAAGACCATTGTCTCGTAAGGCTCGGCTTCAAGTGTGCGGCTTTGAGGATCAGCTTCCCGGCGAGGCACAGGCATGATGCTTCCTTGACCACAATGGAGCTGGAAATGAGAATGCTCAAGATATCCGAAGACAGCGGAAGGCTTCCTTTTTGTTGGCCAGAGATGCTGTCTAAATGCTTAACCTCTCATGGGATTGCATTCGGATACAGACTGTGCAACCATACATGTGATTTATGCATTGGTGTATGACTTTGATGAATTGTCTCTTGTCATGAACCTGGAAGGAATGACGGGCAAATAGCTAGAGCGGCGGATCTTACTCACTCGGCTCTGCTGTTATGGAATTCGATGCCTGAATGGCACAACTGGCAATCCTTTGGCTCAAATGCTTTCCTTCAGACATTGGCAACAACTTGTACGCCAGCTTCTCTAGATGTGGGGGCGAAAACCATGGATCAACAATTCATCAATCAAAACACATGTTACCAAGGCTGATTCAACGAATCCTTCAACTCTTGAAATTTAACAATCAGCATCTCAGGCTGTTGACGTCAAAGTAATGGTCGTAAGCTTACAATATAGCATATTCACATTTAAAAAACCATCGTTCTCCTATGTCAGTGTCCTTCATACAATATGATAGAGCCGGAGAAATATGCAGCTACGATTTCTTCATAATGAACTTCATGTGTCAGAAAGTCAAATACAGACTGCATTTGATGCTTCAATCGGCATGATGTACCGTGTCATCAAACTTTATGACTGCTATACACAGATGCTGGAACTTTTCATAAGATTTTTAATCTTCCAAGCAAAATCACAATTATGTAAAATCAAAATGATGTGAATCAACTTGTGGCAGCTGTATGAAGAATGAATGAATCTATACTCCTTCCTCCCCCTTTAAAAAGAGGTGTATCAAACCAATCAGATGGTGATGGAGAATGTTATTCAATTATTATGTTATGTGAAAAATGGTTTGATAGAAAATCAGACTGGGATCACTCATCGAATCAAGTGCTTTCGAGGTACTGTAACAATGTCAATATGAACACCGATTATCTCTACGTCATAACGGCAACATGCCTGACGCTTTTGAATGTGGCGAATGCCAGATGATGTCAAATGCCAATGTCAATTCACTATGATTCAATATGCAGTTTTGGGGTTGCAGCCCACATACATTGTTGGTTCAGGATCACAATAGAGTGCCTAACTTTAGACAATGTTTCTGGATAATGATTGTCATAATGAACAACGAAACTAGTGATGGTATCGAAGCTCACTTTGGTATGGAAGCTAATAGAGAGTCAATCGAGAATATGAATAGCATTTCTCTACTGTCGTAAAAGGCTCACAGATTTAGTGTCTGTAATGACAACAACTTATTACGAGCTGTATTTCCGTACTTGATGAATGGCTGGAATGTCATTCATTGTGACTAGAACATGGCATCGCCTAGTGATATGTGTATATATGAATCTTATTCAGTACATGATCACTTATCTCAATGGTACCCAATTTACTTTTGGGCATACACTATTCAAAATGAACTGTGGTTGGACACCATCTGTAGATTGCGGGTTCGATTTCCCGCCATGGTTTTTTCCAAGTTTCGTGGCCTAATGGACAAGGCGACAAATTTCTAAACATTCCTGAATGAGCTTTCAAAGAGTTATAATTCCTCAATGAGGCATGTGTGTCTTATGTGCCAAAATGATATGAAATCACAAGTATGATGCCAATCTATATGTGGATGGTTTATACCAGTGTATGCTATTCCACAAATAAGTAGTGATGTCAGAATAAAACTTTGGACAATTGCAACTCAGTACAAACCCGAGTGCATTCAAGTCCACTTGTATGCTCAGAATCTGAATCTAATGTACTTTCTATATGCACAGGATAGAATATATTTTCTATGTGATTCTGGATTCGGGAATTAGAGTCAATGAAAAACTCCTTTCTTATTTCAGAGGGTGAAACCTTTATTCCCTTAGGTGCAATACCTTATCTTAAGGAATAGTCATTTTCAATACAAGTTTCAATCGATTTTCTCAAATCTGTCACCTTTATGATGATCAGACTGGTCAATTTTACAGCATAACCCACTTCCCCTTGCTGAAGGAGATGACTCCTGTCATAGGGCGGTATGTTGGCTGTTTTATATGACACATGGAAAACATGAGTGGCTCGACAATTTTGGAGAATTTCGGGATACATATCCTGAATTGGCCGGTTATGCCCAAGAATGATGATGTGAAAGCAGATAATATGGAATATATATGCTTGCACTGGAAAATGTCAAGGCAGTGAGGTCGGGTTTCGGTTCGGCTAAAGTCGGATTAAAGTGAAATATAATTGAGTTTAAGCTGGCGGACGGACCGTGACACACGAGCGGAGCAAACAGCAGGCATTGCAAGTGACATCCGAGCAGGCGAGGGGTGACACAGGGCACCACAGACCTCCCCCCCTTATGGGGGGTGAAAGTCAGTGTTCCCATGACACCACGCACCTCGCCCCGAAGGTGGGAGGTGCACTGCAGGGCCAGCCGGTACTCCCGGGCAGGCGGCTAGGAGAAATGTAATGTCTCCTAGTCACTAGCTAATTCGTGATGTGCCAATTCAGGGTCTCAATCTAGGGGCTTATGCCCATGCGTGTGCCGCGGGGATCAACTACTCCCGCGGGGTTGGCTGCTAATTTTCACGAGCAGGCTGCAGGTGGCGGCGGTGTCCTTGATGACAAAAGAGGTCAAGCACAACTCAAAAGGAGAAACGGTCATCCAATGCCCTCGTGAGGCCAAAACCGGAATCGGCCTAGCACCACCGAAGAGGATACGTCGGTGTGGGGAGGACGAGAAGGCCGAAGGCGAAAAATGCGGGAAGTGCGCGCGATGAACTGTCTGCACTTTGCAAAAGCGATGATGAAGGGGCCAAGGCGGTTGTGAGCAACGCCGATAGCACCACCAGATGTCACCAGACGAAAGCCACGAGATGCTCCGGGCGAAAGCGGAAAATGCGGATAGGCGAGACCGTCGGAGTCAAGGCACTCGTTCTCGCTGACGTCGAAATTGTCGGAGTCGTGCTTGGTGTCTGGTGCGTAAGCACCACCAGACACCACCAGACCAAAGCCAAGGGTAGAATGTCGTCGATGTAGTCGAAGAGATGCCAACGCTGAACGCACACCGGCCATACGCGCACGCTGGCGCGCATTGGACATGGCCGCTGACCGCTGAGTGCAGAAATCTGCAAACCCAAGGATAGGGTCCACAAACGCAAAGAGAACTTTTCGTAAAATTAAGCAATTCGGGCGATGAAAAAGTCTAATTGAGGTAGAATCCGACGAGGAAAACGCCGGCGGTCAGGTCAAAAACGCCGTGCGATAAGCCAATATTCCGGCAGCAGAGGCGCTGCTGGCCAGAGTGTCGGTAAATGTCGGTAGAAGTGTCGGTCAAGTTGAAATTTGACGCACGGAAAGAGCGCTAGATGTCGGTACAAAAGAAATGTCGGTACTAAGAAGTGTCGGGACTAAGGGTGACCTTTGCGAAGGCAAGGAGGTCGATTGTCGGCAGTAAAATGTCGGTACTAAGAAGTGTCGGTATTAGTTAAATGTCGGTACTAAGAAAATGTCGGATAGAATCGCAGGGCGCGAAGCGGACGGAGAACGTAAGAAACAACACCTCTGAACGTAGGTGGGTCCAGACCTGATGTGAAAGCAGATAATATGGAATATATATGCTTGCACTGGAAAATGTCAAGGCAGTGAGGTAGGGTTTCGGTTCGGCTAAAGTCGGATTAAACTGAAAGATAATTGAGGTTAGGCTGGCGGACGGACCGTGAAACACGAGCGAAGCAAACAGCAGGCACTGCAAGTGACATCCGAGCAGGCGAGGGGTGACACAGGGCACCACAACAGACCTCCCCCCCTTATGGGGGGTGAAAGTCAGTGTTCCCATGAAATGACCGAAGGTTAGACTTGCCATCTTTAGGCATGCGGCGTAGAGGCTGCTTGCCAACAGTTGGGTTATAAGCTATATAGCTATGTTAGCTATGTTGGAGGCTGAATAGCCATGACTACACGGACTCTGTCTTCCATGATGAATAGACCTCTGAAATGTGGTGTCCGATAAATCAATACATCTGACAACAACTCAACCTTAAAAGGTCTGATGAAGAGCTGATGATTTCTGCTGCACTGTATTTTTTTGATGTGCACTACTGAAATGCCTCGTGATATAATAATCTCACAGAATAGGCATTGTTCAATGGCGGTATGATCAGATATGTAATGATCAATGAAGATAAGATGACCGGTATGGCTCATTCAGCAGGCATGACTACCTCAAAGAGATGCCAATACACGGATACATTTCAAGACATAAGGCCAATAGACTTATTATGTAGCCTTCAAAGGCAGCTAGCATTTATGCTGCATTGGTCAGCTCGGTGGCTTTGACCTATCTAGGTGTTGTACTCAGGCCGTAGCCTGCATATTGCATTGAGTGCTCTTGACACCTTTAATGATCCAATCAGGTGATATGTATGAAAGATCAAGAATGGTTGCCCTTTTTCAGTGATCATCGGTGGCAGAGGCCATAGTGCTTGCACTGAATCAATATACAATTCTAGTCTGGATATATACATGATAGACCAGATGTATACAAATGTCTAGGTCTTCAAAATCAAGCTCATATGTACGTCATGGCTGATGACCTTAGAAATGTTCGAGACATATGTGTGTCAACTTCATGGAGTTTTGCATGGTTTGACTGTATATGGTCATGATTACCAAAACAACAACGATGATGCAACTTATTTGTTTTATTATTTGTCTTATTTATTTATTTATTTGTCTTATTTATTTGGTTTTTAGTTGTATTTTTTTAGCTTACCATCTTCCCCCCTCAAGGAAGTGTAAATTGCCAGGCGCTTGTCAGGCGCCGTTTAAATACAACAGAGGTCCGATCTCATATGTGATGACGTGACAGCTTTCGACGAAGCTGGACAGCAGCTCTCGGGATGCAGCCCATTGTACCGAAGGTGCATCGCAGTTTTTGGGATGCAGCCCGAATTCACGTCATCAGCTTGGGTCACATAGTGCCCAAGTATGTGCTGTATAGAATACAGCACTACCCTCCAGCGGCGAAGTGGTTTGCTATTACCATCATCGTATGCTGTGGGATATCAAATATATAATCAGAGAGCATGGTAATATGTGTACCATGTTGTCAATATCGGAGGGACTGTGTCTTCTTCAAACTCCTCATGACTATATGTATAATGGTGTCGTATTGATGTCAACACCTTCTCTCTGAGTGATTTATTGATTTCAGATGTGATGACGTGGCAACCAACCTTGTCCACTCGTACCGGGGGTTGTGTGGAATGTGTCCATGTCATCGGCACGAGTCATATTGTGTCCATGCATACGCGATCTTAGCGCAGGTCACAATACAGTGCCCGAGCATACGCGATTTTAGCGTAGGTCACATTGTGCCTCAATTTATTACATCTGAGAAAATCTATTACTCATCTTTGTGAGTTTAGACGGCATTGTACTGATTGCAACGCTTTTTCTGATAATTTGTATATCACAGATTATACCAAATGTGGTGATCAGTCCAGTGCAAAAATATGTCACCAGAATGTACAGGGATTGTGAATGATTGCAATCCAGCCGGAGGAATAATCTCAGCAGCTGTTCTGTACTAATGAATTCATCGGAGTTACAGTATACTCATTTCGACGATTCGAACCCCATGTCATTTGAAGTGATGACAACTCATATGAATATATAGGGGAATCTTCAGAATGCTTTTATGTGATGTCAACATATTATGAACAATTCACCTGCATCCTAGGACTAAGGAGTTACGCCTGGAAGGTTTTGCATGGTGGTCACCCAACAGTTATCAGCTGTTATTCGGGTGCCACACCCTGCCTTCAGCACTTGGTTTTTATCAACCAGTCCTACAGCGATGCACCTGTCCTTCCCACTCTTATGCATGGCTATAGTGCCAAAGTGTATCAGGTGGGATATATATATACATTATATAACTATCATCTTCTGATCCAAAGATGTGCAATTAAGCATGGTATCAGGTTATATGTTATATATATAGTTAAGCATTCCGCCTTTACTCGAGAATGTAATTGCTGAGCAATAGTCAACTTATAGTCATTGGGCTGTAGTTTCCCATCCGAGTTTACACTTTATTGGTGACGGTGGGTTCAACGTTATACAGATTTCAACGTTGCTTATGGATGCAGTGGTTTTATCAAAAGCAATCCATCAGAAATCACCATATCGGAATATAAAATGGATGTGTGTGTGATATATATATATATATATATCTGTATATTGTACATGTATTATAGTTGTACATTGATGTAATGAGGTGAAGTATATATATGGTTCCACCTTCTTCCCCCCTCAAGGAAGTGTGAATTCCATAGGCAGCTGTCAAGTGCCTATTACCTCATTAAGCAGCATGCAATCCTTATAGGAAGCAGCTGTACAGTTATTGGGTTGTTGCCCTACAGTTATTGGGTTGTTGCCCGATATATTGGTCATGAATGTGCTGATTTCAGCATGACCAAAATGCCAAATATAGTGTGGTTCACTATTATTCAGTGGCATTTTAGGGTGTTTCGGGTTACTGTGACCCTTATCACCTACAGTGACCTTAGGGTGTTACATGGTATCAGTAACACCTAATTATATCAAATTTGACCAGTATGAACATTTTCTGAAGGAATAAAGCAAACACTGCATTTAGCATATCCTTTGTTTACCACGTGATACTTGAGGAGTACGTTACACTAGTTTTGCACGTGATTATTAGGGTGTTACAGGGTGTTACAAGTGCTGAAATATTTTGGCATAAACCATTAATAGGTTAAAATTGGATCAGCAAAAAAATCAGACCCGAATTTTCATTTTGAAATCATACGTGTGAGATTTTTACCCATTTTCACCACTTTTTGACTTATAAGTCGGTGAGTGTGAGAGCACTAGGTGTATACTATAATGTATACGGCTGTTACACCTAGACATATCTCACTGAATACATGAAATGGAATTAGTCATTTTCATGTTGGTATGTGAAGATATATGTATGGTCAATATTTGGTACATTGGGGTTTGCTTGATTGAAACCCATGATAAATAGACCAAACCCACGATGATATACATATATATATATATATGCTGTAGCACGAAAGCTCCTTTAGCACGGATGCTCCTTTAGCACGGATGCTCCTAGCTATGTCAGGCAGGGATGATGGAATTACATATAAATAAATGTTGAGTGTATGTATGTCCTGGTGTAAACTGGAAAGAAATGAGCAAGTCTAAGAGCAATCTATGACAAGATTTCAAGCTATCAACAAGCAGTATGATGGCAAAAGCTGATTGCTAGAAGACTTAAGGAGCAGTTTTTTTCGGACGGCCCGATTTCCTCAGGGCTTGCTGTTTCTGCCGGCGTTCTTTGGCGGCGTCGTTTTGGTTCTTGGTGTAGCAGGGCTTGCAGAGCCCTTTGCACCAGAGCTTGTGGCAAGGTTTCTTGCACTTGCCACACTAGCCCAAATGGACCCTCCCGGGTGCTCACGAAGCCCCCTCCACCCATCCTTATACCAAAATGATCCTAGGAGCCTGCTCTAAAAGGATGTGCAATGCATCATGGGCAAATCAGCTTGCCTCACTCACTATAGCCTATGCTGTATGACAGCTGATGATGACACGCATGATGACAATGCACCTAACGCTACCCCCCTAGCCCAAATGGACCCTCCCAGGTGCTCACGAAGCCCCCTCCACCCATCCTTATACCAAAATGATCCTAGGAGCCTGTTCTAAAAGGATGTCCAATGCATCATGGGCAAATCAGCTTGCCTCACTCACTATAGCCTATGCTGTATGACAGCTGATGATGACACGCATGATGACAATGCACCTAACGCTACCCCCCTAGCCCAAATGGACCCTCCCGGGTGCTCACGAAGCCCCCTCCACCCATCCTTATACCAAAATGATCCTAGGAGCCTGCTCTAAAAGGATGTGCAATGCATCATGGGCAAATCAGCTTGCCTCACTCACTATAGCCTATGCTGTATGACAGCTGATGATGACACGCGTGATGACAATGCACCTAACGCTACCCCCCTAGCCCAAATGGACCCTCCCGGGTGCTCACGAAGCCCCCTCCACCCATCCTTATACCAAAATGATCCTAGGAGCCTGCTCTTAAAGGATGTGCAATGCATCATGGGCAAATCAGCTTGCCTCACTCACTATAGCCTATGCTGTATGACAGCTGATGATGACACGCATGATGACAATGCACCCAACGCTACCCCCCAAGCCCAAATGGCCCCTCCCGGATGCTCACGAAGCCCCCTCCCCCCATCCGTATACCAAAATGATCCTAGGAGTCTGCACTAAAAGGATGTGCAATGCATCATGGGCAAGTCTGCTTTGCCTCACTCACTATGACCTATGTTGTATGACAGCTGATGACATGCTGGATGACAACGCCCCTAACCCTACCCCCCTAGCCCAAATGGACCCTCCCGGGTGCTCACGAAGCCCCCTCCACCCATCCTTATATCCACATGTTCTTCACAGTCTGCACTACAGGACTTTGCAGACTCTTCCTTCAATTTCTCATCAGCCCTCTCACTATACCCTATCCTGTATGACACTGATGACACGCATGACTGAAACTGTCCCTAGCCCCACCCTCTCCACCTAAAATGACCCTCCCGGGGCCTCACAAGGCCCCATACACCCATCCTTATATCCACATGTTCCCCACAGCCTGCACTACAGTACTGTGCTGGCCCTTCGTTCAATTTGTCATCAGCCCTCTCACTATACCCTATCCTGTATGACAGCTGATGACACGCATGATGACAATGCACCCAACGCTACCCCCCTAGCCCAAATGGCCCCTCAACACACTATTCGATGAAAATGACATTATCATATGTCATTTTTGGATTTATATATATTTCAAAAAAATCAGGGTTTAGTGATATTTATGCGCGAAATAGGGATACATAAAGGCAACACGGTAGAAAAGTGCAGTATGCGTACAATGAAAACACCGAAATATGCATACATGTATCATTCTTTATTCAAATGTTTACGAGTAGAGTTCTTTTCACCCTATACCGTCGAGGCATGACTGATACTATCAGTCAAGGCGGTCGACAAATCCTACTATTTTATTCATCATTATCATCTGCGTCATCTTCATCTAATGCGTCTTCCTCAGATTCGGCAGTGGCCGCTTCCTTGCCCTTCGCCGTCGGTTCGCTCTTCTGTTTTGGCTTCGTCTCGGCCGTTTGATCGGGCTCGGCGTCGAAATTGGTCAGCCGTTGCTGCGCAGAGCTGACCATGAACTGGTCGTGGTCGAAGCCGATCGCGTTCATACCACACCTCATGGCGGCCATGGACGTCGAGCCGACGCCGCAGCAAGCGTCGAGAATCCAGTTGAGTGGATGGCCGTTCTCATCCACCTTGCCTGGATTGTCACCGAGCATGTGGCACTGGATCAGCTCCATCAACAGTGCTAGGGGTTTCTGATGGTTATTCACGACTTTGCCCTCGCGTTTGAACATCTGGTGCACAACCGGGAAGCCGCGCAAAAGTGACGCGCGGCTGTAACGTTCACCTTCCCCCAGATCAAAGTTGAACATCCACTCAGGCTTTTTAGAAGACTGCCCCTGGGCATCGCATTTTACATGGTACCCCAGGACGCCACATTCAACGTCATTGTAGCGTACGGACTTGTTGGGGTTCATGTGCACGTTCCCCTTGTGCCAGAAGAACCGCTCCGCGCGGCCGGAGCAGTAATTGTCAATCACCTCCAGGAAATCGTTTTGTTGGGCGAAACCGCAAAAAAAAGCGACTGTCCATGCCGGGGAGGTGGTCTTGGCGTTGAAAGACTCCAGGAACGGTTGCACCTCCTTCTTGGTCATCGCGTCGGGAGTCTTCTCCTTGTCAAGTTCGTAATTGCAGTCGATGATCGTCCCCGTGAAGGGCAGTCTCGGGACGTCCTTCATATCGGTCATGCTGCCCTTGACGATCTTCCAACGAGGTAGCATCGGCACGTTCTCCAGATGTGTGGGCTCGTCGTTCTCCAGACCTGCCTCTCCTGGAACCTTAGCCTCCGGCCCGTCGGTCCGCGCCTCCCGATAGAGTTTGATGTCGACTTTCACCTCGATCTGTTGCAAGCCTTGGATGTGAGCCGCGCTTGGTGCCTGCGCTTCTTTGAGATTCGCCCGCGCGTTCTCGACGTAATTCAAGATCGCGTGCGGAACTTCCCCAGCCCCCCCCGGCGCGCTCCCCCCTGAGTTGAAGGTAAGCAGCCGATCAACGACTCGATTTTCTCTTGGGAGCTCCAGTAGAGGGTGAACTCGTCCTTGAATTCGTCCCAGGTTTCCAATCCCGCCGCGGACACCAAGTGCTTCTGCACCATGCGTTCCTTCTTGAACTGGCTTATCATCAGGCCTCCCTCTTTTACTGACAAGTCCTTGTTAATAATCTGGCGCAGATAAGTGTCCACCTTGTCGAACTCCGCCTCCCCCGCCAAGCCGCCCAAGTTAATCCAGAACGTCATACCCATGGATTTGGCATTGTGGAGAAACTGAGCTTCTTCCACCAAAATGCCTGCCCCTCTAGACAAGCCCGCTCCGTGGTCCCCGCCTCCTCGTTGCACCTCGTCTTCTATCTGTAAGTAAAAAAAAACATTTTTAGCATGTCTTAAAATATAGAAAAGGATGCTTTGGGAGGGAGAACACTGTTTGAAGCAGAAGTAAAAAGTAATTTACCTGTCGGTTGGAGGTGCCCTTTTTGCCAGATTTTTTGGCGGGTCCCTTAGCGGGCGAAGATGAGGCCTTGCGCTTTTTGGTCTTCGAAGCCAAAGGGTTTTTCATGCCCTTCAGGTCAAACCTTCTGTAAGCCTCCATGATACTAACGCAGAGGGCCCACGTCTGCGGCCGGAAATTGGCAATTGTCCAGTGCATGAAGTAGTGGTTGATTTGCACGCCGCCGAGCACTTGATGCTTGGACATCGCTACTTCCTTCACATGCGTCTCCATCGACTGGTTCAAGTGAGACATTACGGGGTACCAATCTGTGACCCGATCGAGGTGAGCGTCGATGTCATCGTTCAGCACCGTCATCGTCACCTCTACCACAGGGTCTCCCTCAGGGTTTTCCTCGTTCTCAAACGTCCCCCGCTTCTCCATGTACTGGAATCCCTGGGGATATTTCTCGGGATCCGGGACTGAAAATCCATGCTCTGATTCGAATTCCGCCATTTTTTCACCAGCCCTCCGTCCTCGTAATACCCAGGTTGATAAGGGGTACCCCGTTCGGTGTCCTCGGGGACGCTGGCGACGAACTCGGAGATCAACGCTTCTCGGTAAACCTTGTACACGACCCCATGCTTTTCGAAAAGGGTCGAACGAAGCCCTTGCATGAACTGAGTGTTGTCTTTTGCCTTTCTGCTTCTGGTCGATCATGTTTTGCATCTCGCCTAAGAACCGAATCATGTCAGGCGTGGGACCGATGTAGATCTTGCTCTCGAAGTACTGAAAGGCTATCTCCGCCGGGATTTCCTCGTGACACTCGTCGGTGGCTTGATAACAGTGCTGGTGCCCAAAAACCTTGCCGCGGTATCCTCCCCTCAGAGCTTTTTTCAGGGAGAATTCGGCACGGGTTTTGACATCGTCGATCGCAACAAGACCCGCATTAAAAGGGGCCCATGGGTTCTCCTTCCTGCTAGACTTGATCTCGTTCACCCAGCCCCTCTCTTGATCCCGGCATGCCTCGTACCCCGTCGCGTGGTACAGGCATTTGATGGGGAGACGAAACACACTCCCTTGCTCCGCCGCCTCGTCGAAATCCATCGGATTTGGCCACCGGTGCTCCATCTCGATTTGCTTGCACAGCTCTGCTTTCTCCTCATATTCCATCTTTGATGCATGCTCCACTTTCAGCTTAGCGTGCCACCCACATGCAGCCACCTCGGCCGCCTTCCTTGCCTCAGATGGGGTGGCCACTTGAGACATATCCACATTAGCGCCAGCTCCAGTAAACGCTCTGGAGCCACCAGGTCCTTGAAGGGCACGTTGGGCAGCAAGCTCCACTGCCGTTCTCCTGGCAGCCTGGGACAAGACGAAACTGTTCATTAGCTAATGAACGCCTTCCAGCCCGATAAGGGCGCAGGGCGCGCGTTTCGAGGCGGAAAGCGTTCATTAGCTAATGAACGCCTTCCGCCCCGGTCCAGGCTCAGGAAGCGCGTTTCGAGGCGGAAAGCGTTCATTAGCTAATGAACGCCTTCCGCCCCGGTCCAGGCTCAGGGCGCGCGTTTCGAGGCGGAAAGCGTTCATTAGCTAATGAACGCCTTCCGCCCCGGTGCAGGCTCAGGGCGCGCGTTTCGAGGCGGAAAGCGTTCATTAGCTAATGAACGCCTTCCGCCCCGGTCAGGGCTCAGGGCGCGCGTTTCGAGGCCGAAAGCGTTCATTAGCTAATGAACGCCTTCCGCCCCGGTCCTGGCTCAGGGCGCGCGTTTCGAGGCCGAAAGCGTTCATTAGCTAATGAACGCCTTCCGCCCCGGTCCAGGCTCAAGGCGCGCGTTTCGAGGCCGAAAGCGTTCATTAGCTAATGAACGCTTTCCGCCCCGGACAGGCGCAGGCGCGCGTTTCCAGGCGAAAAGCGTTCATTAGCAAATGAACGCCTTCCGCCCCGGACAGGCTCAAGGCGCGAAAGGGACGTACCGTAGCCTGTACAACAGGTATCTCGCCACCAAGCCGAGGTCATCAATCACTGGCGCTGGCCTCTTGCTTTGCCAGAAAGGAGCTGTAATCGACGCTTTCCACGCCGTGTTTACATAGCTCGCTATAAAGAATTCCTTGCTTTTTGTTCTTGTTCTGCCCTACTTTTCAAATTTTGATAAGCCGAAAGCCGATTCGTGTGCCTTGGAAGGCTCAGGGCTTCCTCAAAGTTTGCGCTGTCCAGTTCGATTACAGTGTGCTTGTTGTTCCTAATGGCGACGAAATACAAAATTGGACGCTGGCCTTCAATTATACTGTACGCAACGCGTTTTTCCGGAAGAAGGCTACCTTCTTCTACAGTCGTAGAGATGTATTGGGGAAAACTGTACATCATTTCGTCAGCAAGCTCGTTTTGGTCATTTGAGTGAATTATTATTCGCAAGGTGTCTGCAGGATTGTCGGTTTCTAGCGTTCTAATAATGCTCCACTTGTGGCCAAGATACAACTGGAAAGTAGAATTTTCCTTCAGTGCTTGAAATGTTTCTGCTGTCGTCATACTTTAAAGAGAGAAATTGGCTGTCAACTGTGAAAGGGGTGTGTGTGAAGGAACTTTGAAAAAGTGATGTATCTTTAGCAAAATTGTGTAAGTCATTTCTGGCGGCTGAAAATGACATGTCAAATATCGATGACGATTTCCGTCAAAAATGACATCTGCTGTCGCTTTCTGATTCGGTCTGTTCAGATCAAGGATATGATTTTAAGATATGCTGGTGTCATTTGCGCTGAAATCGAGAATCGATCGATTCAGTAAGATAGAAATTCTCCGTTGACTCGCAAGTTCATATCATTTTCAGAACGAAAAAAACGGCTTCATAAGCTAATGACGGCTAATTTCGACGAAAATATGTTTTCTATTCCTTTTGATGAGGGTTGCGAGATTATCTGCAAACCGTGCCCGGGAATAGTTATTGAAGATTCTATGGAAATAGGGGCTGACTTTTTTGATAATGAGCCAATTCCAAGCACAGCCCCGAGCGCAAATACGCAATTGGTTCTTTGGAACGCGCCTTTGACGTCTAGATCGGAAGTTAGCTCTAATTCTTCACGCGTTTCCGGGACACGCGCTTTGCGCGAAATTGACTTACAAGAGATAAAAAGCAAACTAGAATCAGAATTTTCAGAGACAAGTTTAGACTTGCTTAATGAAGACCCTCTTCGGTGCATTAACGGTGAAGTAAACAAGCAGATTGTAACGCGCAAACCGTACGAATCCGACATACGCAAGAAACAATATACAGGCGTAATTAGTATCAAGCAGCGACGTTTGCAGGCTGACAGTATATCAATGGCAGAAACCATTAAGTGCAATTGCAAGTCGTACTGCTGTCTATCTTTCTCATCGGCAGATATTAAGTCCTTTCGCGAAAATATTTTCAGTATGTCGCAAAAAGATAGGAAGGAATACTTCATCAAAGACTTGCTAAAAAACAGCTCACGATCTGAAGACAAATTCGACTTCAAATACTTTTTGGCCAAGAAGCAGGTATGTTTTTTTTTGAACTCGTTCATTAGCTAATGAACGGTCTCTGGCCAAAGCGCGACTCCCACTTAGACACTTTGGCTGCGGGAACCGTTCATTAGCTAATGAACGGCCTCTGGCCAAAGCGCGACTCACACTTAGACACTTTGGCTGCGGGAACCGTTCATTAGCTAATGAACGGTCTCTGGCCAAAGCGCGACTCACAATTAGACACTTTGGCTGCGGGAACCGTTCATTAGCTAATGAACGGTCCCTGGCCAAAGCGCGACTCACAATTAGACACTTTGGCTGCGGGAACCGTTCACTAGCTAGTGAACGGTCCCTGTCCAAAGCGCGACTCACAATTAGACACTTTGGCTGCGGGAACCGTTCATTAGCTAATGAACGGTCCCTGGCCAAAGCGCGACTCACAATTAGACACTTTGGCTGCGGGAACCGTTCATTGGCTAATGAACGGTCCCTGGCCAAAGCGCGACTCACAATTAGACACTTTGGCTGCGGGAACCGTTCACTAGCTAATGAACGGTCCCTGGCCAAAGCGCGACTCACAATTAGACACTTTGGCTGCGGAGGAGAGTGCTGACGAGCATGCGACGGCCGTCCCGCCTGCAGACGTGCAGTGTTGGGGGTGTCTCCCAAGCGTCTTAAATTGGCATGACCTACCAAAACCCTTATGCTTTTTTTGGATAATGTGTTAATAATTTTTGAGTGACGGTGTCTTTTTTTTGTAACAGGTGTGCTTTAAGTTCTACTATATGGCTTACGGCATCAGCTACGGGTATCTTCAAGACTGTCGAACACGCGTGCTCGAGGGCCGACACACGTTTGTTCATGGATTGACGTACGAGGAGGACAACCGCAAGGTCTCCCTGAAACGCGAGTCGGTCGTCGCATGGCTCGAGAAATACGCGGACGAATACGGACAACCCCAACCTCACAAACCCGAGAAGCACCTTTCAGATGGATTGACCATCGAAGAGCTGTGGGACGAGTACCTTCAGAGCTTGGGTGAGAATGAGGAGAGCAAAAAACTCTCTCTCAGTTACTGGTACAAAATATTTGAAGAAGATTGCAGCAAGTGGCTAAAGATTCCATCGGTGAACCGATTTTCTCACTGCGATGTTTGCGCGTCCTTCAAGTTATTGAAGGAAGGCTTAACCAAATCTCAAAAAGGTGAATACTCATGAATAGCTTTGTGATGTGTTTATATGTTTATGTAATTTGTTCACTGACCCGAATTTGTGTATCATGCACAGGGCAATACAACGGGCCTCTCAACAAACATCTGGCAATCGCACGAGCGGAGCGCCAGAAGTTCTACAAACATGGTCGTAAAGCGAATATGACCAAGAGCATTGCCATGAACAAAACTTGGCATAAGTATGCCTCGGTGATCATCGATGGCATGACGCAGTGGACCACCCGACTGCCACACTTTCGACGTATCCCTAAACATCTGGACTCTAAGGACTTCCTTGACGTGCACAACATGGGGAGCATGATCGAGAACGTGGGCCGCTTCATGGATTTCAACTACGCCAACTTCAAGGACGATGCGAACTTCCTTGTCAACGTTTTGCACCGGGATATCCTCCGCATTCAAGAGCATCGACGCAACGGGGACGGGGAAAATTCATACCCGATGCCGGAAGTATTGTATGTACAGCTTGACAATGTGAGCACCAACAAGAGCAAGTTGATGTTGGCATACGCAGCTTGGCTGGTGCACACGGACGTCTTTCGCAAGGTGAAACTCAACTTTCTGTTGGTGGGACATACGCACGAGAACATTGACCAGATGTTTTCACGCTTCTCCGTGCGTCTACGACGCAAGCAAGCTTGGACGCTCGACGAGATGATAGAGGTCGCACAAGAATGCTTTACGGATGGTGTAATATGCGAGCACACCGAGAAGATCTTCGACTTCAGCTCTTGGTTTGATGGTCACGTCTTCGATTGCCACAATATTTTGGCACAGCAGGCTTTCAAGTTCAAGATGAACGAGCACGGCGAAGTGGGCATGCAGTACAAACAGTATTCCATTTCACCAAAATGGTTACCCGAGACTCCATTGCCAAAGCTTGTTTCTATACCCCCTGTCGCGGGGCCTGGATACATCAAGCCGATTCCTTTTACCGAAGAAGGCATCGAAAAGCTTGAGCATACCTTACAGGCGTTGAAGGACATTTTGGGCACAAAGCTCACGGAGGTGCACGAAAAGTTTTGGCGCGAGGATGTCATCGAGAAACAGCGCCACCTAACTGCTGGTGGAGAATGTCAAGCGCCCGCGATACCCTTCCAGCATCCCGAGAAAATCGCCATCGAGCGCAATGCCACCTTGGTTCGACTGATAGAGGCGCCCGCGTTGGCGATAGAAGCTGCCGGGGCTGCCGCCGTCCCCGCTATACCCGTGCGCATCCAACGCCGAATTGATCGAGCGCCGATAGAAGTGTACAACGGTAAACGGAAACACCAAGGTCGAGCCCAAAAGCGAGCAGAGCAGTACGTGGACAACGCCCAGTGGGAGGTCACCTACGGCCAGATGACAGTCGGCAGCTTTGCGGTGGCTCTCGCGGTGGAATCTGAAAACGACAAGTTCGCTTTCCGCGTACAACTGAAGCGAAGCGAATGGTCGGATCCGTTGTACTTGGTGAAGGTGGAGGCGCGCTATCCGTCAACTCAACAGCTGCAATATCGCTATTTCCAACCCAAAAAGCACACCGACACCAAGAAGAAGCACCTCGGCAAGCAACTTGCGAGTCACGTAGGAGCTTTCGCAGCGCCACCGGGGCACCGACCGTCTACCGAGACTTTCGATAAGAATGAAATAGTGCTGGCATGGAATGTGGATGCGAAAGACCCCGAACGGAGTATACCGAACGAGCAATACGCGCAGATAGTCGTCGCTTTGCTTGCACAACAATCCAAACGCACGCGCAAGGACCTAGGTGACTTGAATGAATCGGATGATTCCGATGAAGACGAAGCTTTTGATAATTGCGTAGCGGTAGCGGTAGCACCTCATTCTACACATTTGGGGAGTTTGGGAGTTTTGGGAGTTGGGGAGTTTTACAATGGGAGGCCCTGAAAAAACTGAAAATTTGACCGAATCTAGGGTTTAAGATTTTCCCGAGTGGAATGTAATTTTATTTAATTTTCCGGTTGTTTTAGGGTTTAAGAAATATTCCTGATTTTCAATAAAAAAATCATCTTTTTCAGCCTGAAATAAGGAAGGTTTATGGGGTTTTTGTGTTAAGAAAACATAAATTTTCAATTGAAGTTCTACAATATTTTACGCCTTTTTAAGCTTCAAAATTTTTTCGAAACTCGGTAGCAAAATGATACTTGATACGTCTGATTTTTATGAAATATGTTTTTGGGGGTTCATCGATGAACCCCTTTTTTTTTCTTCTAGTTTTATATGAATTTCAGGCCTTTTTGGGTTTTGGGGTGTTTTACAAGGGGAGGCCCTGAAAAAATTGAAAATTTGACCGAATCTAGGGTTTAAGATTTTCCCAAGTTGAATGTAATTTTATTTAATTTCCCGGTTGTTTTAGGGTTTAAGAAATATTCCTGATTTTCACTAAAGAAATTATCTTTTTCACCCTGAATTAAGGAAGATTTATGGGGTTTTTGTGTTAAGAAAACATAAATTTTTAATTGAACTTGTACAATATTTCACGCATTTTTAAGCTAATTTATTTTTTTGAAAATCTGTAGCAAAATGATACTTTTTACGTCTGCTTTCATGAATTATTTTTTGGGGGGTTCATCGATGAACCAATATAATTTTTTTCAGTTTTCTATGATTTTCAGGCCTTTTCGGCGTTTTTTTAAAATTTGAAAATTTTGGAAAAAACCCAGAATTTTTCTACACTTTCAGCAATATCTTTGGTTGGCTTTGTTCCTATTTTATGGGGGTTGCCCCGTTTTTTCCCCTTATTTCAGGCATAAAACAGCCGACTACCGCTAGGTCACCAACTCCAGTTACGACGCGCGCCCGGACTTCTCTTAAATACCGAAGAACACGGACAGAAAAAATTAAACACGCAAACACTTAAACGCTTTGGACGCTTGTACTATTCACTAGATTAGAACGCTTGTTCACGTAAAATATAAAGCTTCAAATCAATATTCAAAGCAAAGTTACCGGCGCGCATGTTTTGCCTCCAGAGTTTAACACGACTTCACCCTTTCTTGTGCCCTTCGCCCCATCGCCTACTCGTCTTCGTGCATTGACCAACTACGTTCTCCATTGGTTTTTCACGTGCTTTCGCGGACCACTACTAACCACAAGTCCCGGTGGCCGGCCCCCCAGTTCGGTTCAAAACATACTTCTCGCCAAGATCCCTAACTAACTTTCACATTATCCCTGGACACTCAGTCGCATATTTCCCAATGTGTGGTACCTGTGGAAAAACAATTACGTTAGTCCAAAGCCCAACAAACCGTGCAAACAACAATGTCGCTTTCGTACCTGAGTTACTGCTCTTGAAAGGTCAAGGCCCCAGCTCCAAGCCGTTGTTCCCTAGTTAGTGACAACCCATGTGCCACAACCAGGTCCGTAGGTGAAGGCGGTACATCACAGTAGTTGGGCAATACCGTAGCGCAACACTGGTGGAGAAGACAGAATTGAAACTTGTGGTTTACCCACTGACCATTCACCTTGCGCCGACCCATGACCACCACCCTTGGGCCATCCTTTGAAAGGATGGGTTGGGATTGCTTGTGGGTCTTCGCTGTCACGCAACCCTTGCGGGACTCGGAGGCCGCGCATCTTGCTTTCCTACCGGTACCGGGCACCACCATCCATTGCCCGTAGGCCAGTTCCTCACTCCCGACACGATCGCCGGTGGTGAGGCGGGATCCCAGCGCCGTTAAGATGTCGTCGATCTCCTCCGTGGTAAACCCCGATTGCACGTAAAATGCATGTCCAGGTTTGAACCCCGCGCGGAATAGGAGGGTGGACAGGCACAAGCAAAGCTTCACCGAAGTCGACCTTCCCACGCGAGTCATCGTTTGGCGCCATGAGTAGCATGAGCAGGTGATGCGTTGTTGCGCCGCCCGGGCCAGATGACCAAATATCACCCGCGAGGGTTCACCTCGACCAGAGGACAAGGTGTAACTGCGGTCCAGGAAGCCGTCGTGTCTTCCACGTGCGGTTAAACGGACGGTGGGTTGGCCAACCTGTATCACTTTCAAGCGCTTGTCAGGCTGCAAGAACATGCGAGCCAACATTTGCGCGTGGCCTTTCGTGGTGCTTGTCTGGTACCGCACCTCGTCCAAAGACCCGACGGACACGCGGCGAGTGTCCACGTAGCGATGTTCGGAATGAAAGTGCACCGCGGAGATCCTAAGGCCCACGGGTAAGTTTCACTAAACCTTCTTGAAGAACTGCGCTGACAAAAGGTAGAAGAGACAAGTGTGAAAAAGCGTTCATCGATGAACGCTTTTTAAAAAACACTGCTAAAGAAACAAGTGTTTTAACAGGTTTAAAGAAAAGTGTTCATCGATGAACGCTTTCTTTATTTTGTTTCTGAAGCTTGAGTATTTTAAACTGTTTTTAAGAAAGCGTTCATCGATGAGCGCTTTTCTTAGTTTTCCTTGTATTTTTCCTAAAACTTTGCGGTTTGGAGTTGCAAAAGCTGCGATATTTCTGTGTGATTCAGCTTTTTTCTCAGGAAAAATACAAGGAAAACTAAGAAAAGCGTTCATCGATGAACGCTTTCTTAAAAAGAGTTTAAAATACTCAAGCTTCAGAAACAAAATAAAGAAAGCGTTCATCGATGAACACTTTTCTTTAAACCGGTCAAAACACTTGTTTCTTTAGCAGTGTTTTTTAAAAAGCGTTCATCGATGAACGCTTTTGCGTTCATCGATGAACGCTTTTCTTATTCAGCAAAAAAAGGTTAGTGCTTGAACTCTTCTTGGTTTTGCATGGTGACTTTCTTCTTGTTTATTTGCTGTTCACCTGCAGGTCTACTGACTCCCTTCAGGACTCTTGCTCCTAAAGTTTTCTTTCTTGTCTTTTAATTTGTTGCAGAGATCTGTTTAAAGGCGTGCGCGCCTTTCAAAGAAGACGTGCAATGAACCGAGAAGCTGAAAGAATTAGGATCAACAAAGAAATTACTAGACGTAGGCGTTGCATTTTAGACAGGGGGTTTTAAGCTAGTGTTGCTTGAAGATGTTACATCCTCAGAAGATGAGGAAGATTCTTGCAGGAAGAACCATGTTCCCATTAGCTGGTATAATGTTCCAAACGTGGCAGTAGCTAAGAGGAGACTCAAGAATAAAAAAGACGCTGAGCGAAACGCAAAAATACGTAGGACGCAATGTCCTTTGTGGATGCTAGACAGCCAGTGGTAGCTTTAGCTGAAGTAAACACTTTATATATTTTTTTATAAATAGTTTCTCTAACCCTTTAACCCATGTTCTTTGTCGTTTTAAATGGCGTGCTGTGTTTGTTTTTGTTTTCAGTAAGCGGTACATTGCCATTGACGGACATGGTAGGCACGAGTTTTTCACTCGTGCCTTCCAAGATGGCGCCGTGGTAGGCGGAAAAAAACTAGAGGCCCGGGACAAAAGGTTTCTGGAATGCAACGTCATCGTGGTGTCGGAGGACATCACCAAGGAGGAGGTTACATGCCTCGCCCTCTCGCGCATCGTCCAGAACGAGAAGGGGTCCAAGAAAAAAACTTTTTTCGACGACTACACGTCCTTCAAATGGCTGATGTCCTCCATTGACAAGACCGTGGCCAAACCACAGAAGTTGGTTGTTTTGTTCTCTCACATCGACCCTTCGTTATACTCGTTGATGTTCTTCAAGAGGATGGCCCACATCCACGAAAAGGTGATCGGGCCCGACGAGCGGCTGGAGGCCTTGCTTCGCGAGAACTGCGAAGCTTTGGGGAAGGATTCCCCCTTCGGCTTCAACTCCTTGTTCGACAACAAGGAATTCCAACGTCTTAATCCGACACAAAGATATCAGGTACGGTGGAAGCCGGTCTTTATTTTATTGTGTTACATGCAACCATCACGCCTGAAGACAAACACATGTCTCAGGTTTTCCTGAAAGTGAACGAGAACGTCAAGTTCGCCGTGAAGGACGAGAATGGCGAGCTCCACTTGAAGAAGAAGAAGCAATGCGCGACTTTGGGCTTCGTCGGAACCACACGCGCCTTCACGGACTTGTGTTCGTTTGTGCTGCTTCGTCAAGAAGTCCGCTCACAGCTAGAGCTTCAAAGCTCTAAGGGGAAGGCGAAAAAAACTGAAGAGGCGTCCAAGTTCTTGGAGGACCTGAGCGCCGGAAAGTAAGTCCATCTACCACGGTTTGGTTAAAGCCGTGAACTATTTTTTTATGCGGAAAGGTGATGGGTGTTAAACTTTTGTTTACAGGTACGATGGTACTTTCTTCGACGCCAACGAGACTTGCTCCAAGACCAGTAACTTGCCTCGCTTGAACCGGGATGTCGAGCCGAAAGTCGTGCAGGACATGCTGAAGAAGCACAACGAGATGGTTGAGTGGGAGGAGACTGCTGTGGAGGCTCAGGAGAGTGGCGTCGAGACCCTTGCGGAAGTTGCAGCTGGTGAGACGGGTGGGGATGTTGAAGAGGAAAAGGAAGAGACGCAGGAAGGTGCGTCGGTTGGGGATGATGACGAGCTAGGCGATGGGGATGAGGAGGTAGAAGGTGAGGAACCGGTTGGTGAGGAAGATGGTCAGGAGAACGAGGAGGAGGAGAACGAAGAGGAAGAGGAGGGCGATGAGGAGGGCGATGAGGAGGAGGATGGAAAGTTTGACTTTGAAAAGGAGTCGGATGAGGTTCGTGAAACACGTGAAGATCGGAAGCGGAAGAGACAGGAAGTGGCGGATTGGTTTGCGGCGGAGGACGCGGGGGAACATGTCCCAAAATCAAAGAAGCAGAGAAAGGATCTAACTAAGAAGAGGGCGGAGATGGGGAAGCTACGTCAAGAGTTGCAGGCCTTTGAGGAGGAGGATGCCGCTTACGCGGCTTGGCTTAGCGACAAGGAGAAACAGAAGGATGAGCAGGACATGGAGGACGGCCCGGCCCCCTGCGCGGAATGGATGAAGCCTTGGGTTGGGGTGTCGCGAGGGAACCCGGACTACGAAGGGTTGCGACAATGGAAGATGGCAGGCGGAACGCTCCGAAATGGAACGCGGCAGAAGGGACCGGTGAAGGAGAGCATTGAGATTGGGCAGTTCTTGAAGATGAATGAGGAGGCGTTGAAGCCTGGTGTACGGCATCATGTGCACAATATTGTGTCCGTGGAGGTGCCGAAGGTGGTAGCGGTGAAGAACCGTGGCGTGACGCGTGGCACGAAGGTGAAGGATGAGAAGGTGGAGTACGTCTTGGAGTTAATCCATCAACACGGACATGCCGAGTCTGAGAAGTTGTTGGTGTTGACATCGGTTGCCATGAACTCCCAAGGCATCCCGCTGTTGCAGCTGTACTTCGGCGAAGCTCTCGGGGCCATGGACGTCATCACGCACAACGCGGCGGAAGATAAGTTTTGTGTGGCGGCGGTCATCACGGATGTTCCGTGGGGCCATGAGAGCAAGACCGGGTACAACACGAAGGTGGATTGGGATGCGTTCGCAGTCAAGTTGGACGAGCTGTGCGCGAACAACGATGGCATGTCGGAGGTTCATAAATACGCCGATCTGGGAAAGGTGGACGGAGACACCATTGTGTGTGCCTTAGGCGACAGTGAAGCCCTTCGAGCTTTGGAGGCGGGCTGGAAGGCGTTGAAGCACCCGGTAGGATCGATGTAACACTTGTTGCTTTGAAGGCACCCTTTTATTTTTGTTTTTTTGTTACGTTTCTTAAAGGGAGGGAAAAGGGGGGAAGGATCACAGGTGTACAAGACAATGCCGGGGTACATCGTGACGGAGGGGAACCGCAACAACGCGACTTTCACGAACACTCCAAAGTCCGTGGGACACCAGTACACGACTTTTGCACGGAAGCTGGAGGCTCCGAAGTTGGACTTCAAGACCAGCATCCAAACCAGGGGGCAGCAATGTAAGGACCTTGACTTTGATTATTTCCCGCTGAATTGTTGGACTGGAAACATTTTGCGTGCCCTAAGTTACCAAGAGGTGAAGGCTTTTGAGAAGGCCTTGGAAAAGCACCTGGCTGAGAGCTGGGAACCAAGCTGGAAGGAAATGGATGAGGAGCAGAGGATGGACATCGTTCAGACCGAGGTAGAACATCAGGCACGACCTTTCCAAGCTGTTCAAGTGCAGGATACCTTCAAGCACGATTGCGCCGTAGTGGGATGCTTGAAGGGCGGTAAGCCCTGCGAAGAGCATGGCAAGACCTTGGTGGTGGGACAGAAAAAGGTGGAGCTCATGGAGCTGTTGGTGGAGCAGTACACAACCGACATCGACATGGTGGTGCTGGACCCGTTCATGGGAAGTGGTGCGTGTCATTGTGGATGCATTGGTTTTGCCGCGAGGGACACGCCGGGGTATTGAAAGATGTTAAGTGTTCCGCAGGAACCACTGGGATTGGAGCGCTTCGCATGGGACGCGCCTTCATCGGCGTGGAGAGGAAGCGTGCAAACTTCATTAGCGCGGTGCACTATTTATCTCACGCGGTGTTCTGCTGCGCGAAGCGCCATGTGGGGGATCTTGGATTGAGTGAGCCGTACCGGAAGATGAAAGTGACAAACGTGAAGTAGAACATCGAAAGTTCGTGAAAGTTAGTTAGGGATCTTGGCGGGGAAAGAAGTATGTTTTGAACCTAACTGGGGGGCCGGCCACCCGGACTTGTGGTTAGTAGTGGTCCGCGAAAGCACGTGAAAAACCAATGGAGAACGTAGTTGGTCAATGCACGAAGACGAGTAGGCGATGGGGCGAAGGGCACTAGAAAAGGTGAAGTCGTGTTAAACTCTGGAGGCAAAACATGCGCGCCGGTAACTTTGTTTTGAATATTGATTTGAAGCTGTATATTTCATGTGATATATAAATATAAAATATTCCTGAAATTGCAAAGAAATCGGGGTTTTTTGAAGAAATTTCAAAAAATTTAGAAAAACCCCAAAAAGGGCATATAAAACTAGAAAAAATAAAAGGGGTTCATCGATGAACACCCAAAAACATATTTCATAAAAATCAGACGTATAAAGTGTGATTTTGCTACCGAGTTTCGAAAAAAAATTTGAAGCTGGAGAATGCGTGAAATATGGTACAAATTCAATGGAAAATTTTTGTTTTCTTAACACAAAAAACCCCATAAACTTTCCTTAATTCAGGCTGACAAAGATGATTTTTTAGTTAAAATCATGAATATTTCTTAAACCCTAAAACAACCGGGAAATTAAATAAAATTACATTCAACTCGGGAAAATCTTAAACCCTAGATTCGGTCAAATTTTCGATTTTTTCAGGGCCTCCCCTTGTAAAACTCCCCAACACCCAAAAAGGCCCGAAATTCATATAAAACTAGGAAAAATAAAAGGGGTTCATCGATGAACCCCCAAAAACATTTTTCATAAAAATCAGACGTAAAAAGTTTCATTTTGCTACCGAGTTTCGAAAAAAAATTTGAAGCTTAAAAATGCGTGAAATATTATACAAGTTCAATGGAAAATTTATGTTTTCTTAACACAAAAAACCCCATAAACCTTCCTTAATTCAGGCTGAAAAAGATGATTTCTTTCGTGAAAATTAGGAATATTTCTTAAACCCTAAATCAACCGGAAAATTAAATAAAATTACATTCCACTCGGGAAAATCTTAAACCCTAGATTCGGTCAAATTTTCGATTTTTTTAGGGCCTCCCATTGTAAAACTCCCGAACTCCCGAAACTCCCAAACTCCCCAATTGCGTTTGGTGGTAGCACCTGATGTGGACGCGTAAAGCAAGACGAAAAAAAACATGTAAATAATATGTGTATAACGTGTATATAGATTCTGAGTCAAAAGTTCTTTGTGTTTTCACTCCTCCTAGATTTCGAAAAAGTGCATTTGACCTCAATTTTGTACCATAAAAACCATTAAATCTAATGCACAACCTGCACTTGCATGTTCTTGACTGTTAAAATGCGGCTTTTTAATCCTATCATGAGGTAAATAAGGCAATATCATTTTCACATGAGAATATCATTTTCATCGAATAGTGTGTTCCTCCCGGGTGCTCACGAAGCCCCCTCCACCCATCCTTATACCAAAATGGTCCTTGGAGGCTGGTGAATTTGATGTCGCAAGGAAGGCATGAAGAGGCAGAAATACAAACCTGGCGAAGGAAGGTAAACATTTTCGTCCAGGATTTTGCTGCTTGTTCTTTTGTGACAATGGGGACATTTGGTTCCGGGTCCAAGATGGTGAGGTCAGCAGTTCGAAGATGACCTCCGCCCCACAACTTTTTAGGAAGCATCCTGCATAGGGAAAAGGATAGGGAAGTTTGGTGAAACTAAATTGCCCAATTTGAGTAGTGCAGTCGCGCACCCAGTTTAACTTCGCGGCTAAGAGCACATTCCAAGAAGGACCATGGATTGTTGATGCGCACAATGTTATGGGGTGTGAGGTACCCTCGGTGAAAATAATTGAAACTGAATTGCCTAACTATAAGTATTGAGTCGCGCAAGCTACTTAAGTTGACGGGCAGGAACAATTTGCAACAAGGAGCGTAATATGCTGATGCGCCCAAAGATAATGGGCTATGCGGTACCATGAGTGAAAAGAATTCAAAAAGAATTGCACAACTTGAAGTTTAGAAGGTTTCGCTTGCGCACCATGGCAAATGAAAGACAACAATACTTTTCTTACATGGAGCGCGAGTTGCTGATGCGCACTTGAGAGTTTTGCCATTGGCAGAAGCGTGGGCATCTCGTTGCTCCTCAAGGAATCGGCGTACATCGGCGTAGTTTCTCTCCTTGAGAACCCCCCAATGCGTTCCATTTTGCGGAGGCATCTGCGGATAAGAGGAAAGAACATCGGTTTAATCAATGTGTAAAACAGGAAGGTACGTAGTGAATTAGGTGAGAAGATAACAGTAGAAGAACTGTAACGTGAAGAAGACATGAACCGCAGGAAGGGAGAATTGTGACATACCGGTTTAGGCTAGACTTGAGCGTTTTCCGAGAGATGACCTCGTGCTTCGGCGTAGCTTGGGAACTTCAGGTGTACACTGGTGAGTGGCGGGTTGTGATACCGACGGGGAAGCAAGGGACGGGGATTGTGAAACTGACGGGGAAGCCTGGTTGTTATCCCAAGATGAGGGGCCTAGGTGGTTGGCGGAATTCAAATTGTAGAGGTGTAGTGTCGCTGGGACTTTGGAGCACGCGCCAGAATATTTGTCAATTAAGCAGGTGGGACAGATACAAATGCGCTGGGTTGTGTTGGCAAGAACAGTGAAGATTGGAATTTGCCACGCTGGTGGTTTTAGTGGTTTCTTTGGCATGAAGATTGGGCGATCAATTGCCTGAACAGCACGAAATACATGGAAACGGTCAGGTGAACCAAACTTGACGAAATGAAGTAAACGACGATGCGCTCGAGTGAAGCCGAGAATATGATATGTGAAAGGGCAGTCGCGAAAGACTTTGAAGCGAACAGCTGAAAAGGGCGTGCTAGGTACCAACCTTCAAACGTTCTAATATTCAAGGATTGCCTCAACGGCGTTTGTAGGAAGAAGAGATTTGGTAGATTGTCGGGGTTCCGCTTGCGCCTTGATTCGGTCGGAACGGCGTCGTGAAATACGGCTCTGTGAACGTCAGAACGGCGTCGTAAAATAGGGGTATGCCGCGGTTTAGATGCTTTAATACGAGAATACATTGAAAACCCGAAACTGTACCTTAGTTATGCTTCTGCGATGGCGTCTCCAAATCTGCTCAAGGGCTACCCAACCGGTGTTGCAATCCAAAATGATCTCTGCGTCGGTCCCCGATAAGTGCAACTCTTGAATAAAAGCAAGATTCCCTGCAATAGCCTGTCGACAATCTTTTTCAAAATATTTGCAGGTTTCCTCAATGTTTCGTTCCATATATCTCGCAGAGAAAGTAAATTTGAAATTTGTAAATAAGCCATTATCTTGAAGTATTCAGGAATACTGAGTCTTGCAAAGTGGCCTTTTGGGTTCTCTCTTGCAACGAATATAAGACTAGTAAGACAAAAGAGACCTTTCGTTTCTCTCCACACTTTGACAACACGCACGATCGGATGATCGAATTCGATGGCATGGCATCGCTATCGCATGCACGCATGGCAATGATTCTCGATTGATGATGATTCGCTTTCCCAAGGAGACGGGAAGAGTCGCAGACGCCATGCGATAGCGATGGCGCAGGCGCGATCGGCAGCGGCTCCGGCATCGGCATGAGCATCGTGGAAGTCGGTGACACAGCACTCGGAACTTGGGATGTGGGATGATGTCAATGCCATGCCATTCCCAGATGCCATGTCATTTTTTGATGTAGAAAAAGATCCCGAGCGTTGAAACTCCAATATGTATTAGAATTGTGACGGACGGAAACGTTCGGGGAGCTGAGGAGCCCCCCGTTTCGTCGGATGCAAAATGCCATGACAATTTCCCGCACCCTCATCCGTGCTACAGCATATATATATATATATATATATATATAGGTGTATCAACTTTAAGTGCAGTCACTTAAGTGATAACTTGTCAGTAACCTATCATTTCCTTGGGCATATGGCAGTGTGCACTGAAAAAGTATCAAAAGTGATATTTTCAGATTCCAAGTAATTGAAACAAAGCTCGATTAATAAATCAGAGCAACGTCTGAAAACCTCTATCAGTTGTCAATATGATTAATGATCTGAGAGAGTTACATGCATTTGAACTGATCAGAACTGTATCAATTATCAGAATGCAATGTAGAAGTTGGTGTTGCTCCAGCGATAGTAAAGGTATGGACAGTGTTCAGCGGTTACCAGCTGCATTATGAACACGGTATAATGCCTTCGGGTCTGGAGATATTCTCCATCCAGCCCTACAGCATGTGGTTTTATCCTGTTTACCATAACTATCGCCATCACTGACATCCAACACGCACATGTGTTTGTTGGATGTATCTACATTATCATACACATGGTTGATATTATAGTTGATCATTTCACTTAATGAATCAGTGAATGTCAACATAGTGTCAGTGATTGTGCATTATGCAGGTACTTGCTGATTTAGTACATTTAAGCAAATTGATTTATCATATAAGATGATCTGTATACCACTGGACAGCATGTAGCTAATATGATATATATATCAATTTGGTTAGTAAGTTGTAATCCTGCATATCTCATCATGATGAATGACGAGTTGATTGATATATTTCACAAATGGCTCCGGTGAGTATTCCTTTCTTTGATCAACAGTAGAACAGTATTCCATCCCAAATCCTACGTCAGGAAATACTGAGCTAATTACTGTCTTAATGATCAAGATTGGCACCTTATACCAAGTGGGTTCATTTATAGCCTACACTTGCACAGCAGGTATGCTATGTGATATATTGATGCAACATCTGGTATGTATGTAAGATGTGCATATCTACAGTGTAACATAGTTGTATTGCTTGATCAACCCCCGGTTCCATAGGGTACAAACCTATGGTCGGTTAGGCGCGGACAGACAGTCACCAAGTCGATCGACAGAACTATATGGCGATTTCAAGATAAGTCCTTACTTTTTAATCTTGCAATACTTCCATGATACACTGTTAATATATGCCTATGTATGCCAAGGTTGCCAACTGTTATTGTGATCAAGTTGGATGTATATATGTGTGCATATATGCCAAACATTTGTGACCAAACTGATAATTATAATAGTGTGAATGGTGCATATGTCGCAGTATAACATGGTGGAATTGTGCTGCATGGTGTATACTGCATGCTGTATGCTGCATGTATGGTGTATGCTGCATGGTACAATATACATATGACTGGACAACATCAATTTTAATCTGATGTTATATTGTGCGTCCGACTGCAAACATTGTATGTACATTTGCCAGTATTCGAACAAACATCATTTCTGCATGGTATGTGCGCGCGTCACAGATATTGAATGGCGCGCTGCATGTTGATGTCTTACGAATCATGCGCCCTCATCGCGCGTCCCCTGCGCATGATGAAATCATAGCAGGTGCGCATCTCCTGACAAGCTAAATCATCGTATATGCGCGTCGATGAGCGATTTTTGTAAATCATCTGCAAATAACGAAATTATCATGTGCGTGCGCTGCACTGAACGATTAGTGCGGATAGCGAACATCGCTGTCGCCGGTGTATGTTGCCGCGGATAGCAAACATCGCTATCGCCGGTATGTGTCGCATGGTACGAATGCCATCTCGCGTGCGAATCATACATACTGATGATGATTTTTCATTCGCGCGCCCATATGTCGCATATCGTACCAACCCTGCGAAATGATGGCAGCATGTATGTGCGTTCCGTACGCAGTGCGTACACCTTGTCGCTGATTATTTTCTGAAGATTTTACTGCGAATGCTATCAGCTGCGAATGCGTTCGCGATGATGATTCCTCGCGCACTCCGTTTGCTGACGATATTGTAGCGAATGCTATTATTCGCCTGTAGATGATCGTATATGTGCGATCGTTGTCGCCGGTATGTATGCGCGAACCTGTCACACACACACAATATACAATATACAATATATCTACTGTTGCACACACTTATGTGTCCTCGTTCGTCGCGTGGACGGAGAATGACCACTGTCAAGGTTGATATTCAACCTTTCAGACTATGCGGCTGCTATTGAACGGTAGCAACTCGCAACAAGTATTTGGTTGGTATGAGTGCAGTCTATGGTGTCCAGAATCCTCTGCTTGAGCGCAATGCTCCTCATATACCTCAATGTCCTCACACCTCATAGGCGTTACCACCATCGGGTTGTGAACCCGAGAACATTGGGTGAACTAACCGTATCGGCTGATCGAATTAGCCTGTTGATACCCGCATGCTGTTCAATTCATGCTTGAAGCGAAGACGCGTCCTCTCAGAACAGTTTGTTCTTCAAGAACTTGTCTTGCTTCATCATCGAGATGCCGTACTCGGCCTCTCGATGATAGATGTCACTCATGGTGAGTGGATGACAGATATTATGACTGTACATGTCATAGTCGACCGTACTGACAATACTCAACGACTGTATGTCATTATAACATATGACATGACATGACATGACATGACATGGTATGACATGTGTGACAGGTATGCCCACGTATGACATGTATGTATACCATCGGTCATATCCACGGCAGTTTGGGGGTGGGGGGTACCCAACTCGACGAGTACGGCTGGCTGGCTTTTTCGGCTAAGAAATTTCCCGAATAAGAAACCGTGGTCGTGCTGGCGCCGCAGGCGATTTTTCCTGAAATTGTCGCCGTTTTAAGGGTTTATCAATGCAAATTTAAGAAAATAGCTGGCTAATTGAAAGAAAATGGCTTACTATTCTTCGAGTTCTCTTATGACGCTGACGCTGGCGCGGGGGGGGTATACCCAACTCGATGAGTACGGCTGGCTGGCCCAAAATCCCTGTTATCTTAAATATGGGCGATTACTGTATGGCTTCTGGACTCT
This sequence comes from Cymbomonas tetramitiformis, assembly GCA_001247695.2. NCBI lineage: Eukaryota > Viridiplantae > Chlorophyta > Pyramimonadophyceae > Pyramimonadales > Pyramimonadaceae > Cymbomonas > Cymbomonas tetramitiformis. Next base: position 10,527 of record LGRX02026332.1, on the reverse strand, counting down.
GGTTCTGGTTGAACATCTTTGACTCTGACAACTTCTTCAACCCTGGTGAACTCTGCAGCTTTGTGGACCACTTTGAAAGTGGCTGAGTAGCTTTGAGATTACTGTGGACCTTTTATTGATTTTAATTCCAAAACGAGGTTTATAAAAGTATTCCTAGAAAAAAGTAGCAGGTACAGATTTCAGTCGTGAATTAATTAATTCTTATTTTTTTTCTTTTAACTTTTTCGGTTTTCAACGGCTCGGATATATTTAATTCCTGCTACTTTTTTTTTTATCTGAGCCATGCCATCATTCCGATTGGCCCCCTCTTTTTTGATATCGGGTTTGCGACTTTCTAGATTCTTGCCGTCGCCATTCCCAAACAGATGAGAACACATCACTCCAAACGAAAACATGATCTGGCAGTAAAATAGCACCGTTGTTGACGCAGATTTTGGTTCAAAATTCAAAAATTGGCTCCAAGGAGATGGATATTGGACGCGTTTGGTACACGTCTGCTACGGTATGTGGGACAGCATGGCCTCGACCCACTGGGCTCACTTACGGACTAGTATTTAGCTGCCGGAAATTCGAACAGCCCTGATCTGCATCTAAGGCAGGTTGTAGAGGTGGAGAAGTCTGAAGGTAAGGTTAAGTGGCGCTACTTGAAGCCCACTGCCAGACTTTGGGAACGCCACCGTCGCACCATGCGGGTGTCGAAAATGCAAGTGATAAAGGACAATGCATTTTGTGTTGGTAGGAAGCCAGTAGAGATTTGGTTACCTTACGACAGTGATGAGATTGTGCATGCTTGGGACTACGATGAAAATGACCCAGCGTGGGCCATTCCGGCAGAGGTGTTGGAGAAAACCCTAGATGTCCTTGATGCGCACATCCGCCGCAGCAAGCACTTGAATGATGAATAGGAACGCATTGATAGTGATGGCTTTGAATTGATAGTGAGGGCTTTTAACAATATTCTTGATCTTGTGAAACGTATAGTAGAAGGATAATATATGTGTAGAATAGCCTGTGGCAGCTGCTCACGGTCGCACACATACGCCAAATCTAAAGGGAAATATGGCTGTTCATTGTGAATTGATAATTCAGAGCAATTTGTAATAACAGTTGATGCATACTTCTCACCACACGCTAGTGTCTGGTGCAACCATGCAAATCAGCTCAGCTGTGTTCCAAAACATTAATTAGTTGTAACTTTTAACTTTTTTCTTATCTGGAGTACCTGACCCTACAAATTTAGGACGCCTGTACCCGGCATGTACCCGGCATGTACTTTGGCAAGGTACATATGTACCTACCCACTCCCAACTTGGGGCCCAAAACTCAGTGAAAATCCGAGTTGTAAAAAAGTGCAACATTTTCACATATATGTCAAGGCCATGAGTGACTAAGACATCCTTGACAAGTTTCGATGTAAACAAATGAGTCATTCCTTCAGAAATGGACATCCGGAAAACAGGGCTGGCGTGTACCTACATGTACCCCGTCGACGGGTACACACTTCCAGAACGGTGCATGCGGGGTGCATGTGTACGCAATCGAGTGCGTACACATGCACCCAGCATGCTCCGGGCGGGTACATGTAGGTACATGCCGGGTACATGGTTCCTCGTACACATGCACCCAACGTGTACCATGCAGTGCATGCTGAGTACATGCTGGGTACATGGTGTCTCGTACACATGTACCAGCCATGTACCAAATGGCAGACTAGTGCATGTTGGGTACATGTGAACGCACCCTCTTAGTACGACGTGGGTACATTGTTACCCCACGCGTGTTATATGTGGCGTGCACGTGTACCGACAATGTACCATGTGTGAATTTAACAATTCACCATAACAAAAACGATCATTATATACAATTACATTTACCTATGTTTATCTATCATACCTCATCGTCACTGGGATTCTCATCTCGGACAATCTGCTCAAAGAAGTTGGCTAGCGGATCCAAGACCACCGAGGTTTCCATGCAAGGATGCTTTCGAATCACCACTTGAGAAGCAATCTCCTCGGCAAGCACAAACGGTTATTTTCGATCGAATTCAGTGGCCGGATTCTCTGGGTCCAAGACGTAGAAACACGTTGAAACACTTTCCGCTCCTATGATGGAATGCCTCGCACGCAAAGCGGCCGTTAAAGCTTTAGTTGGCTTCTTGAGCCACGAAACCTTGACAAACACGTACGGTCTTCCTCCAAGCTCCACTCGATAGATGTCATCCACCCGGCCAAACCTGGAATACAAGCATCACCCCCTCCCGACATCAAGCACGTATGCACCATCACATCGATATCAAATCAGTCTCGCACCGCTTGGCTCGTGCATGTTCGGCCCGCACACTACTGCACACTGGTACATGTGCACCCAAGACGTACCCAGTATGAAGACATGACGGGTACACATGCACCCACGCGTTCCCATGTTAGGTGTGTATGTACCGAGGGTGTGCGGGTACTGGTGGTACATGATTGTGCACTCACCGGTCTGTTTTTGCCTTTTCCTTTGTTCGCTCGCGACCTTTCGTCCTCACCCTCTCGACGTAAAAAGATCGGAAGTAACATTGCACTATCTTGAACTTTTTGTCCATGGATGCGGTCCGGAACTTCATCGTACCCACTTGCACTCGATTGAACTTGCGGCATCGAGGAGGACAACCTTCGAGTAGAGCGCGCTCATACTCTGTGTATTGTCTTCCCAACCATGGGGTGGGGTCCAGGTCGATGTGCATCTTGTACTTGGCGGTACCCGGTGCGCCTTTGACCTGAAGGTGCGCCGTGTGCAAACAACACATGGCGCCTAAGCACTACGGAAATGCCGGGGACGTATGTACCGCGCGTGCACTGCATTACGGGTGCAGGCTAAATACACGTGTACCGGGCCAGCACTGGAAACGGTTGCGCCCGGGTGCACACGTACTGACCTATGGTACATGGTGGGTACACGTGCACCCGCAATTTCCGATTTTTTTATTTTTACGTAGAGCATTTTTAGGAATTCGCTTGTGGTCGAATGTTGGTAGTTTGCTCCCGTATTTTGTGTGTCCCTTCTCCTTGCTCTCCTGAGCCATTCCCTGAAGTTTCCTAACGTCTTTCCCGTCATGTTGTGCCGTGCGCGTGCATTTGCGTCCCTCGTTGTTAGGGTTATTTTAGGGTTCGCCTCTGTACTACAGTAGTTCCGTTTTAAGTGGGTGGGTGGTAGTGCGCCATTTGGTTGGTTGGGGTGCTTATTTTGGGCCTGTCTTGTCCGTCTCGGGTGTCGCTGTAGTGTTTTCGCTGTTGTCGAGTTCATGGTTACAGCGTTACATTGCCCTAAATCCATATCTGTAACGCCCATAATATCATTTCCTTGGCGGGCCTCATTTTTTGTATGTCGTCCCCTAGTTGTGCAAAACATTTGGGGTGTTTCGGTGTGTTTTCCAAAAAAATTACTTTTACGTAGAGCACTTTTGGGAATTCGCTTGTGGTCGAGTGTCGGCAGTTCGCCCTCATACTTTGTGTAGCGTGTCTCCCTACCCTCCTGAGCCATTCCCTAAAGTTTTTTTCCTGCCCCTCTCAGTATATGGGGCTGTGTGAAGTCATTTGTGTCTTTAATTGGTAGGGTTTTGGTAGGGATCGCCTGCATATCGTGGTAATGTCGTGCAAACTTGCCGAGTGGGAATGTAATCCTAATATTGCTATCAGTGTACCATGTATTCTTTTGTTTAAGTTTTTATATGCAGCGGTTCATTGTTGCCATCCTCTTCTGTCGTTCGTACATGCCATGGGAATTCAGTTTATGTTCATTAGTTTCGTGGTGAGCATGTTTCGTAGTGCCTGTGGGCCCCGCCTGGAAGTTAATGTGTTGTTTATATAACTTAGCAGAGCCAAGGTGGGTATAGTACACCGGCCATGTACCAACTGAAGAACGGTAAGGTGCACGTGTACCCGGAGTGCACGCATTACTTTATGAAGGGAAGAACGCACCTTGCATCGACATCGTCGGTGTCGTGAACGGGTCGTTGTCGACCGTGTTGTCGCCATGCATGCGCCGGGGGCCGGGCGAAGATACCGAGGGCGTCCCCGACGCTCCTGCCCATGTCGCATGGATCTGCATACGGGAAGACATTGCGGGTACATACGTACCGAACATGTATTAGGCGGCATAAGGTACATACACGGACGCATGTACCCGGCATGTACCCGGCGGCGGGTACATGCCGGGTACGCATGCCGCGCCGCGCGCAAGTACACGTTGGGTACAAGGTAAAGGTACACGTGTATCCGGCATGTACGCATAGACGGATACATGTGTACCGCATATGTACTATCACCGTACGTTTCCTGTACATAGGGACCTTATCAGTACGCAAATGATGTACCCTGCATGTACCCGAACGTAATTTCTGGGAACATATGTGATTTCTGCACCCAACTTTGGCTTCATTCTTGTACTTTTGTGTACTTGCTCGCGGCGGATGTTGGGTACAATTAGGGTATACATGAACCATCCCGTTACTAAAATCCGCCGCGAGCAAGTACAAGAATGAAGCCAAAGTTGGGTGCAGAAATAACATATGTACTCAGGCTTGGTATATGCAAGTGGGTAAACGATATTGGACACGAAGTGGGAACTGGTTCCGCGCGATCGAGAGGTCATCAGACCTGAGACAGGTCGTCATCGTCTCTTCGCCGGAAATTTCCGGCGAAATCACATCAACACATTGCATGCTGCCGAGCGGAGGGCAGCATGCATGCTGGGAAGGCAGGTTGCATGGTGCCATGGGGAATAGTTTTCAGAAGCATATGAAAAATATTCTATTGCTTCTCAAAACGATTCCTACTTATTATATATCATAAACCCTTTGCCTTGCCCTTTACCGCTGCACGCGACCGGCAAGCATCTTTGAAACTCGGAAGATTCAAAGATGCGTTTGGTCTTTTGGGTGCACCCTAAAAATACAAAACAGCCGAGCGCTTCCCGTTTGTGCGGGATATTCACATTTATTCCATGGCATATTTCATATGAAATATACACATAAGCACGAAGGCATCGGCCACGCATCTTTGAAACTAACGAGTTTCAAAGATGCGTTTTTTGTCATTTGGGTGCGCATACCCAAATAACAAATCAGCCGAGCGCTTCCCGTTGGCGTGGGGTATCCAACGCTTGAATGTTGAATATTCATTATAATATGAGTTAGCATGCGAGGTTGCAAAGGCATCGGGACAGAATCTACGAAACTGTCCTATGCCTTTGCCTTTGGGTTTGGGTTCGAACGTACCCAAACCCAAAGATGCCAAACAGCCGAGGGCTTCCCGTGCGTCCTAGCGCACGAAACTTGGCACAAATACTTCCAAGATACATATCTTTAAGTTACCCGAAGCTCAAGGCTTCAAGTTACTTGTGCGCCCAACGCGCATTTTATTTCTAAGGCAGATGTTTTGGGTTTGGGTTCGAACGTGACACCCAAACCCAAAGATGCCAAACAGCCGAGGGCTTCCCGTGCGTCCTAGAACGCGAAACTTGGCAGAAATACTGCCAAGATACATATCTTCAGGTTACTTGAAGCTCAAGGCTTCAAGTTTCTTGTGCGCGAAACGCGCAATTTATTTCTAAGGCAGATGTTTTGGGTTTGGGTTTGGGTTCGAACCCAAACCCAAAGATGCCAAACAGCCGAGGGCTTCCCGTGCGTCCTAGAGCACGAAACTTGGCAAAATACTGCCAAGATACATATCTTTGATTTACCAGAAGATCAAGGCTTCAATTTACTTGTGCGCCCAACGCGCAATTTATTTCTAAGGCAGATTTATTGGGTTTGGGTTCGAACACAAACCCAAACCCAAAGATGCCAAGCAGCCGAGGGTTTCCCCTGCGTGTGCATGTGTGTTAATTCATATGAAATATTCCATGAAATAAATGTGAATATCCCGCACAAACGGAAGGCGCTCGGCTGTTTTGTAAAATTAGGGTGCGCCCAAAATACAAAACGCATCTTTGAAACTCGGAAGTTTCAAAGATGCTTGCCGGTCGCGTGCAGAGGTAAAAGGCAAGGCAAAGGGTTTAGGATATAGAAGAAGTAGGAATAGTTTTCAGAAGCACTAGAATACTTTTCATATGCTTCCGCTAAATCTTAATCCCTTTCTTTGCCTTTCCCTTTGCCTTTAACCTTCCGTTCGCAGTTTTACCATGTGCACCTGACCTCGGATCCGGCGAAATGACGATGACGACCTGTCTCAGGTCTGATGACATCTTCGATCGCGCGGAATCAGTTCCCACTTCGTGTCCAATATCGTTTACCTGCAAGTGCAAGCGAGTACAATTTACACTTTTCCCGACAGCTTCAGGTACAACCCAGGCGCACGTGTACCCAAGCGAACATCACCAAAACGCCAAAAAAGTCACCAAACCCCCCAAAAACAAGTTGGCCTCATTTTAAAGCGCACGACGAGCGCAAAAAATAATCGAGTGCACGACGAGCCCGAAAAACATCTTAGTTGCACGAAAAATGGGCAAACGTGTTGCACCCAAAAAAAAAAAAGGAACAGAGTAAGAAAATCGTGTCTCAATTAGGATGACCGCCCGAGTAGAGCGGTGCGGTGGGGTGGAATAATCGATGACGATCGCGATCGATACGTACGTGACCTGCGTGCCTGCGATCCCCAACCCGCGAGCGCGAGCGTCATGCGGTGGATTATTCCATCTCCAATCGTCCGATGGCATCGCATGGCATGGCACACGTTTCGCAGAATTCGTCATCGTCATCGTTATCGTCGATCGTGCTCGCGTGACGAGGACGTGCTGTGACTTCTCACGCCCCCCAACGCGCAACGGGAAGTCAAGGTGTCCACTGTAGGCATTTTTGCAGAATACTGTAAAAGTTCAAACTCACCGGTACAGCCGTCAACGCTTCACATTTCACCGTCCAGCAGTGTGCAGCAGCGTGTGGTGGCCTCGCCAGCGGGTTGCATGTTATGATGTTTCTCATTCTTGCTCGCTGCAATATGTCACAGGTTTGCAGTGCATGTTTTTTATATGTATATGTATTATTTTGTGTGTGCTTAGCGCGCTCATCCTTGGCATGCGCGGAACTTTAACTTGGAGTGAACGGGAAGATTCCCGCGAGTCCTTTGCACTCGAAATAGTTGGTTCAAATCCAACTCACTCCACCTCTCCTTTTCAGTTTCCCTCGTTAATTTCGTTTTTCACTTATATTATCTTTCATCATTACTAAACGTTACTTGGTTGTTTTTGTTTTTCAGATCGCTGAAAATATTCGAGTGGTGAAATCAATTTTTCCACCATCATCTCGCGTTTACATTCGCGCTTCTTTGAGGTTCCTAGGTTGCTAGTTATGTTTTGCACAAGGGAATCTTTAATGCGTTTTCCGCTTTTTGCTAAGTGTTGGTTCTTTGCTTTACTTTTCAGAGTAGAGAAAGCAAAATTTCAGCCCATGACCAACGCCAAGACTTAAGGTAAAAGCTATACCCTTTCTAAGTTAGAACCTAAGTTGTTGTGATTTTGTGTGAAGTTTCTCACTTGACTAAGTGTTGGTTTATTGTTCCACTTGCTTTTTCAGATCGAATGAGAATGGGCGAGTGGAAAATCTCGGAAGGTTTTACTCCAAGACCAACGCCGAGATTTCTCGCTTGTTGCACATTGTTTTAAAGAGATTAGGTTGATTCCCTAGAGGCAATTTTCGGACTAGAGCCTTGCTTGTTTTGAGCGAATTAGGCTACGAATGGGGCAGCCCTACTTACGATTGGATTGTAATGTGGATAGTAAAAATATTAACATTTCTAGACTTCCCAATTGTATCCCATCGTGCCTAGCTAGCTACACTATCGTATTAATATGATTGTATTAAACATGCTCGAGTGTTCCATGCGTATGCGTGATGTGCTAGCCTTCGCATAGCATATGCATTGTGAACACACTTAATGTAAGTAGCACACATTTTCGCAATCCTCTTGTGATATTGTGCATATAGATAGGCCTCGTACACGCGCACCAGAGTTGTACCCACCATTGCGTGCATGTGTACCCTTTTCGAGTACACATGCACCTATAGCGTACTAATGCATACGCACGTACATGTTGGGTACATATGTATGGGAGGCTCGTACACGCTTGGTACATGTGTACTAATAATGCACCGATATACACGTGCATATGGGGTACGTATGCACCAGTCATGTTAGTATCAATAAGTACATATGTACCTGGGCTGCGTACATGCGTACCCGGCATGTACCTCACTCAAATGTACATGCGGGGTGCATATGCACCAGTCATGTTAATATCAATAAGTACATATGCACCTGGCTTACGTACATATGTGCCTGACCTGCGTACACGCATACCCGGCATGTACCTTATGCATGGGTACATGTTGGGTACGTGCGCACCAGGCATGTTTATAACAATAAGTACATATGTACCTGGCCTAAGTACATATGTACCCACCATGTACCCCGGGTGTCCCAATGGTAACATCCAACGGTAACAAGTAACGGTAACATCCAACGGTAACCTGAGTACATATGCGGTACACATGTACCCGTACATGCGTACACGCCGGGTACACGCGCAAGCGGCAAAAGGTACATACACGGACGCATGCACCCAGCATGTACCCCGTCGCGGGTACATGCCGGGTACGCATGCCGCGCCGCGAGCAAGTACACGTAGGTACAAGGTAGAGTACACGTGTACCCAACATGTACCAGACCCCGTTTTTTACTGTTTTCGTACACGCCGGGTACACGCTGGGTACACGTTGGGTACACGCTGGGTACACGTTGGGTACACGTCCCCGGTACATGTCGGGTACATATGCACTGGGGTTTCCAAAATTTGTAGGGTGAGAATTAATTCACTTTTACTTGTGTTTTAGGTGTGGAAAATTCCAAAACATTAATTAGTTGTAACTTTTAACTTTTTTCTTATCTGGACTGCCTGGGAATTAATTCACTTTTACTTGTATTTTAGGTGTGGAAACATTATAAATCATTTAAATAAATATATTGAACGTGTTCAAAAACGCGCCCGGAATTAATTAATTATAAAATCAATAAAAGGTCCACAGTACCTGTAGGAACTTGGCTTGAAAGCAGTATCCTAGAAGCAGCAGTTTTAGAATGGGACCGCCCTGGCTAAAGCACAGGCCTCCCACTAACAGTTTCCAGCTACTAGCTGTTTGTTGTTTCGGAACACTTTGCTTTGTCTGTGAGCCGCTCTCTGCCACCTGTAACAGCACTATGTACAGTCACGGGGTGGTGTGCTGGATTCAGTGACCCGTAGGTCATAATTTGCTCTGACTGTCTCCGTTTAGCTGTACCAGTACTCGTACAGTACTAGGTGGCAGATACCTAGGTCGTGCAGTACTAGGCAGATACCAAAACTGAGAAAATACCCTTCCAGGTAATTTTCTCAAAAATTTCCGGATTGCTTTTTCCATGTGCACCCTGTTAGCCTGCGGCGTAAAGCCGCAGGCAGTGAAGGCGAAAACTATTTGAAAAACAGTTAACAGCTGTCAGGGATATGACCGATATAATCTGATAAGGTATCGCTAGCAAGCGAATAGATATGATATGATATGATAGCACGGATGTTATTGAACAGTAACAACTCGTGCAGCGTAAGAGCGGGTGGTGAGTGCAGTGCTTCGTCCGAAGTTACTGCTGTAGCCCAACGCTACCTCATCTATACGCAATGCCCTGCATCTCATAGATGCCACCGCTATCGGGTTGTGAACCCAAGGCATTGGTTGAACAATCAGTATCGGCTGAACGAATAAGCCATATGATACTCACATGCTTGTTCAGAACATGCTTAAAGCGAAGATGAGTTTTCTCCGAACCATTCGGTTCTTCAAGACACCATCTTGCTTTGCCATCTCGAGTCCAGAATACTGACCTCTCGATGACAGGTGTCACTCAAGTCTCACCTTGAGTAAATGACAGATGATATGACTGTACATGTCATAGTCGACCGTACTGACGACTGTCTGTCATTATAATATATGACATGACTCGACATGACATGACATGACATGACATGGTATGACATGTCTGACAGGTATGACACGTATGACATGTATGACACATGTATCATCTGTCATAACCCTGACAGATCTCCCCTCTTAAGAGAGTTGTGACCTCACAACGGGCATACCTTTGTATATGTCTTTGATGTCTTTGTTGTTGCTGCTGCTGGTACCAGTCTTCTTACACCGATGTGAGGCGTCCCTCATGGTGTTTTTAGGATATTGGGGGGAACTGAGTCCACTTTAAACCCTCCTCACCTTAGGCATTTAGCCTTACAGTTCTTAGGATGTAGCCCCCATGAATTGCGTATCGTATTGCAGAGTGACGATTCAAGGTTCAATGAATTGCGTATCGTGATTCAGATTGACGCTGAAACTGCGTATCGTGATTCAGAGTGACGATTCAAGGTATCCGAGGTTCACGTTATGGATATACAGTAAACACTCATATTTAATGAAACAGAGATCTGGCTCCAGCCAGCCAAATCACTAAAATCGTG